>JBCAUI010152089.1:0-17867 GCA_038406195.1 Haplosyllis anthogorgicola
ATATGGTAAATAAACATTTAATACAAAATACTGTTTTGTATCACTGGTTAAGAGCACCGTTTCACCATCTAGTGACGTTCCTGGGATAAACACAACTATAAAGGAGAAGTACTAACCAACATCTCATAATAGTAAATATAACAATATAACAATAAGTAATAGTAAAATAGAAAGAATCGCACAGCTGGACTGGAACTGCTCTACAGAAGCTGGACCAGAACTGCTCTACAGAAGCTGCTGTAAAGCAGGGCTGTCCAGGCTACCTTTTTACATAGCTTTACACCCGCCCAACTTTCTCTCCAGATGACCAAAGTTAACATTGTTAAAATAGAAGTTGATATCATGATGATAGGTCTAAGTTCTTGCAATTAAGAAAAATAACACTAACTTTAAAGGATTTTTTATCAGTTGTCTCATGAATTTTGAAGTGTTCTAACCTCTAAGAGAACTCACACTTTGAGACGACAGTGGCCATCTGTAACCTACTTAGAGCCAGCACCTATTATTTTTTGCTGGAGCCAATTTTACACCTTTGTCTGGTGAGGCTGTGATTTACTGAGATTCATTATACTAATAATTAGAAGACAACGTTACAAAACACCCAATATATTTCTCACTCTATGGGGATTTCGCACTAGAAGATGCCGCCCTCTATGAATGTTCAATAGGCCATCAATGGGGATTCTCGATTTGCGACAGATACTGCGACCGCGTTCCTTCAAAAACAAATATACTGGGTGTTCTCTATTAAAATCTGTCAGGTAGCTGACAGCCTGACCCAAAAAAACAACCAATCAAGAAGCCAGAAACTGTTTTAAGAACTCAATGACCTTTGAACCTTTCAAAGTCTTAACCAATCACAGAAGAGAACAACAAATTATGTTAATGAGGTCTCCGGGGAGGTCGTCATTGGCTGAAAATGAAGTCAACGAAAGCACATGGCAGGTAACCGTCCAAAGGACGGGCTCTTCCTAGTTTCCATAAAAAAATGTTAATAACTTTCCATTACAACCGAAGAAGTTATCAGGTTTCACTGTAATTATCAGGGACAATGTCCAACAATGGTTCTAATTAAATCAGCAGCTCTTTATGTTATAAAACCATAATGTTAATTAGCCTAATTAATTATAAAACTAATTAAGCAACGAAACAGCTCGTAATGGACGGACGTAATTAAAACACCCAAACCTGATTATTTTATGTGATATTAGATGTATCAGGTGTCAGGCAGTGCAGCCTTTCTGAATAGCCAAATTGGCTAATATTTTTCTTCGCCAAGTTGGCTAGTGAACATGTTCAATTTAGAAAATTTTCAGTCTGGTATTAGTCTTAACTGTCTGTCTAATTGCCCACCTCGCCAAGCTGGCTAATATTCTCACCATCCATTTTTTGTGATTTTATGCTAAGATTAGGTAAAAATTGGGCCACCCTAAGTTTGGATCCCCTCTTACTGGATGCTGGATGCACCAATACCTCATGTAGGCGAGTATGGAAGCTTCCTAGTAGCACTCTACACTGTCATAAAGATCCAACATCAAATGACGTAACCGACAATTGCGTCAAAAAAGTTACGCTTCTAAACATTCACTAATTCTATGACGTCATGTAACCATGACATAACATACAAATAATCAAACTAATTTTAGACATGTACGCCGAAAGCTGAAATTTCTTGGAAAATATCTCTGAAAATTCTAATTGTAATTCTCTTGAAAATGCTAGATTTAAAAATGATTTACCTGTCATGATTGGCCAGTACATAATCCTGTCCTCATCACGTGATGTGTCCTGCACCTCCCTCTGGTTGTGGTTAGAGGAAAGTAACACTGTTCTGTTCTCCCTCGCATGCGCTCTCTCCTCAATAACCTGCCAGGAGATGGCGCCAAGTCCTCCACCAATCAGAACAAAGCACGTGACTCCAATTGCGATTAAGAGCCCAAAGGCCACGCCCTCTGACGGCCAGTTATGAGGTGAATCAGCCTTGGCCTCTGATTGGTCCTTAATCCTGCTGAAGCCTCCCGTTGATTTGAGGGTTGACATGTTGCAAATTTATCCTTATTTGGGGAATTAATTCCTATTTGATGAATTTATCCTTTTCTGATGAATTTATCCTGATTTGATTAACTTTGCTCCAAGAGACTTCAGCTGCTTCCGAGGTTGATGCAGCTTTTTTTCTGATTCCTACTGAATTTATCCTTAATTGTCTAGCGAATGGAACTTGATAAGACTAGTTGATCCTCTTCACGAAAGATGTCTTTAATTTCAATTTTAAAAGTACTGGTAGACAACAAAATGCAAACTAATATTGTTGGAGACAAAAGGAAATTTTCAGCAAACAAAACGAAATTTCAGAATCCATTAGATAGCAATACATATGCGGTCAAAAACTGTCGTCACAATCGATTTATCCGAATTTCATGAATTTCTCGTAATTGAGAGAAATTATCCAAATTTATGGAAATTATCCCATCTACAGATATTATCAACAAATGAAATAATTCCTCAGTTCAGGTCTCAGTTTAGGTGTGAAACTTTTGTTGGCGTCAATGGCACAGCGTGGAATTCCTTTGTTTCTAGAGGTTCCCAAATTAAAAATCAAATTTCCTAAAGTGGAAAACAAAATTTCACTTTAAATTGTTGAGGCAGGTTTCGTGATTAAATTGAATTTTCTCCTCAATTCTCTGATGGATCCAAAACCTCCACAAATCAATCTGACTTGTTTTACTTTTTTTCTTCTCGCCAATTGATTTTCGCTGTTGAAAATAAATCCTTCCAACTTTCGCACTTCAGTTTCAGGTTTTTATCGCCATCCGCGTCACGTATCACTGTAACAAAAGTTGACGTCACGTTGCCTGGCGTAGAATCCGGTGATTTGACGTCACTCTGTTTGACGTATAATCTGGTGATTTGACGTTATGACGTTATGATGTTTATCTCTTGACGTTGCGTCTGAAT
Organism: Haplosyllis anthogorgicola; assembly: GCA_038406195.1. Taxonomy (NCBI): domain Eukaryota; kingdom Metazoa; phylum Annelida; class Polychaeta; order Phyllodocida; family Syllidae; genus Haplosyllis; species Haplosyllis anthogorgicola. Next base: position 2,956 of record JBCAUI010152089.1, read on the forward strand.
TTTACATTTAGTTTTTGACGTTGTTGACGTTGTCTCTATCTTGGCATAACGTATCAGTTAAATTGCTGTGCAGCCTGACCTCTCTAATAGACCAATACACTTCACTTGAATGTTTTTGTTTTTTACATCCAGCGTTACGTCCAAACGTCACATAGACAAATAGCTGACGTCACGTTGGCTGCTTAGATGACGTAGAATCTGGTCATTTCCCTATGACGTTACTTTTTGACGTAGCTCCGCGAGTTAAACGCAAAACGTTTCGACGTTAACGTGATGTTAGCGTGAAAATAAACGTAACGTCCCAATTTATGTTAGTTGTAAACATTTCACTTCTCGCCTATTTTCATTCAACGTTCTTAAGAAAATAAACCCAGTAACCTGACCGATCTAACATCAAAGGATCCAACGTTTTCACACAGAACGACGTCACAAACACAGCGACGTCACATTTGCTGCTGAAGTGCAATCTGGTGATTTCACACAAATTTGACTCAGAATTTGACCTGAATTTAACCAAGAGATATCCAAATCTTCCAAGAGACTACGCAGGACACAAAGGCAATACTACCTAAGTGTCTTTCGTTCTCTACATAATCTGAATTTACGCACCGTTTACATCAGCATTGATTGAAATGGGAGTTCTTTTTGTTGTTTTTGATTGAATGTTACTTCTTGCTGGTTTTCATTAGCTTAGTTTAGGATGTGCACTGGTGTAGCGCTATTCGTGTGCTGGTTCTAATTAGCTCAATTCCTGCACGTGTATGTTTGTGCATTGCATGTGCACTCTTATCTGATTGTAAACTTATCAACTTTATCAACCAGCTGATGCATAGTAAATTCCTCTTGATATGGAGTATGAATGGAGGATGCTTCATGTACTGAACCTGTATTGTTGATTTTACACTCTGTGTGTTCAAATCTGAAGATGCTCAACTGATCATCCAGAGATCTGACACGTAGATGAGTAAATCTCAATGAGGTTTTCGCCTGTTGTACTCCTCAAGCACACATGCACGCATATATTACTTACACAGTACTTAACTGAACATCAACCAGTCCAGGAAATTAGTCGTAAAATGTTGTACTGGAGGGTGAGCCAGGATCACTTCAGAGGATGAAATTCCTGTAAGTTTTGAAACAATAATGCATCAACAGCACAGCATGAAATTTGTTTTGTATGTTTTTCAAATTGATAGTAATTTCAAGAGCTGGTTCAGTCAACACTAGTTTCTGCACAAAGTTTAGCAAGTCTTCCAACAACTGGTGCCAGATTAGATGTGAATTTCTGGCTATGACAATCACAAAACACAATTGTTTTGCTTTAACTTCATGTAATGGTGAATTATTCCTGCAGAATGAAAATAACTTCACTTACACCCAAGAATGTTAATCCCTCAGATATCCAAACTGTAACTAATTTCGTCCTATGAATCTTACAATGTCTCCATCGTGTTCATCAATTGTAATAATTTCCTGCTATGCTTTTAACACATTTTATATCCACAGGTTCGGTTTGCACATTGTTTCTTTCCACAATGGTCGTTATTTCCCCCTATGGTTTATTAACACAATACATATTCATTTTTGGACAGGACACATTTTATATCACTTCGCCCTATGCGTTTTATTTTGTTCTTATTTCATGTTATGTTTTCAATTCCACAATGCGCCTTATTTTGTGCTGTTTCCACACGTTCTTCCACACGCGCACGTGCTTCACTAATTGTCTGGTTTCTCTGCACTGACTGAGGCAGCTTCTCTAGAACTTGTAGCATGCCTCTCTCACTCAACAGCTTCATCTACCAGCATTCTCTGAGTGTAGGACCACTAGATTCTGTACACCATGAGAACTTGTAGCATGTCTCTTACTCAACAGCTTCAAATACTATGTACCAGCATTCTTCGAAACATACCCAGATCCATGAGTACAACCCACATGAGCAGTGTCTTGCTCTCTCCATTGATCATTCTCACTACATAATTTTCTGCCCATCTATTTGTCTATCTGTCTATCTCTATCTCTGTCTGTCTCTAACTTTGTTCATTTCTTTGATTGTCTGTCTGCCCCTCTCTCTCAGTCTCACTCTCACTCTCTCTCTCCCTCTCTCCCCTCTCTCTCTCACTCTCCCTCTATCTCTCCCTCCCTCTCTCCCTCTCTCTCTCTTCCCTCTCTCTCTTTCTCTCTCTGTCTCTCTCTCCCTCTCTCTTTCTCTCTCTCCCTCTCTCTTTCTCTCTCTCTCTCTCTCTCTCTCTCTCTCTCTTTCCCTCCCTCTCCCTCTCTCTCTGCCTCTCTCGTTCTCTCTCTCTCTCTTCCTCTCTCTCTCTCTCTCTTTTTCTCTCTCTCTCTCTCTCTCTCTCTCTTTCTCTCTGGGCTGTAACTCACAGTCTCCCGGTAGCCCGTATGTATTGTGCAGCTGTTGTGTTATGAGGACTCAATGTGTTGAGGTACAGGAGCTGCGCGCTACATCAGAGATGATCTGTGTTTTATTATATTTACAGATCAGCAGCCAAAACATCATTATCATTTTTCAACAACAATATAAAGTGGAAAATGTGCGAGTAGAAAGAGAGCGAAACAACAGCTAAAAAGTTAACCCCTCAACAATGTATCATGAATGTTTGTTTTAAACACATTGAATGGTCTGAGGTCCATTTTTATGGTGTCACTGGTACCCTCTGTTTTGGACTTGGTGTGACTCTGCCTGTGGGTTTCAAAGTCAGAGTAGATCTGTCACGTGCGTGCTTACTCACCTGCTCGCTATGATCTCCAGAGTCACTTCTGATTTTCACCGCTTTTTTGCACAGTTTCACACACATGCACTGGCATTTCTTCTATTTTTTTTACAATTGTTCATGGAGCCTACGAGGGCTCCAGGCCCATGACCCCTGCTTAAACATTGAACAAACTTGTAGACTCTCTGCTGAGTTTTTACTTACATCGCACTAATATTTACACGTAGACTCTGTTTCCAATAAGCTGCCAACTAAACCAATATGAAGCCTTTGTTCCATTGTACAAAAAATTACATCTTCATAAAGCATAACACTGAAAAATAAGTCAAATTATGTCAAGATTCAATAAAATCCTGTCTATTTGGGCATAAGCGCACAGCCTGGAACCTTATTGATCATGATTTGAAGAGACACTTCAAACTGCATGTCTAGAAATCATCTCAACCTAGAGACAGCAGAAATTCCCAGATTCTACATCAGTAGGCAACGTAACGTCATGACGTCAGGTTGTTGGTGTCGATTTAGATCGAATTCAAACACTGTCCTGTACACTTCACCAGTAGCAGAGAATCCTGTCAGAGCTGTAACATGATACACCTTACAGAAGTTCCCTTCATACGGGATTGATACAATTTTCGTGTAATGGCACTTCTCCGTTTCAGTTTGTTGTATTTCTCGCTATGGTTTGCCAGCTTTTCAATTGGGCATTCACAGTGTATATCTTACAAAATCTCATCACTTAGCTGTCAGCTCCCTTGTCAGCAATTATATAATTTAAAAAAAAATAGTATAATGTTTCCCATGGTTGCAATAGGTCCACAGAATTGTAGTAATTTCTTGCTATGCGTCTAACACATCAATTCTCGTTTACAATCGGTTATTTCTTGCTATGGTTCTGATTAATATAAATCCAACGATAGAAGTAATTGCCACTGTGCTTTGTGCTGAAGGAAAAACTCAATCAAATCAAATTACAACTGTCACTGTAAAAAGTACATCCACATCAAAGGATCCAGTTTACAGGATGATTGACAGGTCTCTCCGATCTCTCACGGATCTGAGGTCAAAGGTCACAAAGGCATAGGGGGTCAGAGGTCACACAGTAAATCTGGATCTTTGATCTCTAACAGCCACTGCGCCAAGGGATTTAATTGTTTGGATTTATATTTCCTGCCGCTCTTTGAAATTTTACCCCAAATAATTTTATTTATTTATTTTTACAGTTTTTATTTGATAATAAAAACTAGCAGATATGTTGAGATAATAGATTGTTCTTTCCCCTGCTAAATTAGACAGATTTGGCGGATTAGGCAGATTTGGCAGGACATTTGTACTATTTTCAGTAAAATAACTGATAATCAAGGTTTTTCCTAATTATTTTTGTTAGCCTAATTCGGCAAATTTGCCTAATTCGCCTAATTTTATTGCCTAATTAGGTGAATTAGGCTAATTCGCCTAATCTGCCTAAATTTTTGCTAAATTAGGTGAATTAGGCAATTAAGCAAAAATTTGCCTAATTAAATAAGCGAAATTTAATTTGGAAAAACCTCGAATGGTCAATGACTGATTTCAGTTCAGGACTGAATGTTGTCCTCTTCAAATGACTATTTTCAGTCAAATATCAAAACTCGTCTAAATTTTCCTGCCAAATCTGCCTAATCTGTCAAATCTGCTAAATCTGCCTAATCTGCCAAATCTGGCTAATATGCGTAATCTTGCTAATCTGCCTAATCTGCCAGGACCGCTAAAAGAATTAGGAAAAACCGCTTTGAGATGAAATAAAGTTATTCACCTTCACGTCCCGTTAATTTCGTGCAAGTGCACATCAACTGTGGTTTACTTTTAACTTTTCAGGCAGGAACCCATCTGAGAACTAACACAACCTTGGTGTGAGACATCACTTCTATTAGGCCATCGAACCCAGACCACCTGTTAACAGTGCTTCATGCTAACCACCACACAAATATGACTTTGAAGCGAAAATACTCCAGTAGTTTCTCAGCTAACTTGTACCTGGACATTAATTACATTAGAGATTGAGACACATTGTGATATGATATGATGTCTCATTGTGCAGCAAAGTGGACAGGAAATAGAGATGTTTGTCTCCTCACAGAGTAGAGGTGGCATTACAGAACACACGTGTTACTTGTCGTACATTTTCTTTGAACTAAAATTTCTTCAGTATTTCTAAATAATGATACATACAATGTAAACCAAATTAACTCAGACATGTAGTTCTATACTGTAGGTATGTCAAATTAGTCTCAAGAAACAGTAGTGAATTTATGCAATCCAAACTCTTATTTTAGAAGTTGATTTTTGAAGTCAGTTTTGATCATGTAAATTTAGTAGTGCCATGGTTAACGTATTTGATATAAGCAAAACAAAGCTAAAATTCCAAAATTTGGATTTTGGTTTTCGGTATTTTCAAGTAAATGGAGAAATAACATGGGAAAATGCCACGTCTGATCTGTAATGGGTTACACGGAGGAGAGAGAGGATTAGTGGAGGGTTCCACGGGATTAGACTGGATTAGTCCGGAGACACACGGAGGAAGTTTGAATGGATGTAATTTACTGGTCACAATAGATGTGAGATGTATCATACTCAGCCAAAGTAGATTTCTTGGCAAAAGGACATTTATTGCCAACCTGGTGATATTTTTTAGCTTCGGAAGTAGATTCCTTCTTGCAATAATGGAATTCCATGTTACCAAAATTCTTCAAATTGGCCACATTTTATGGAGGTCCTACCGAGATGCATCACTCCAGATAGTGAAATTTATATCAATCATTCTTAGCTCATCAAAAGCGCAACATGGAATTCTTTTGTTCTCTCTATTGTTTTGTACGCATCAAAACTTGTAGTGCATTTCTTGGTAAAAAGGACTTTGTCAAACTGATATTCTTACTTCAGGCTCATGAATAGTAAATGTTGTTATATAACATTAAGATGTAAAATTGGGACCCGTTTGTACATGAGAAATATGTCATATGTACGGTGACTGGTACTCTTCTCTTTATGGTTGTTACTACTACATACCCGAAAAATGAGAGATTACTACAGTTAATAAAGGTTAAAATTTGTATGTATTTTTGTGGGATGGGCGACGAGTGATAAATGATACTGTATGTATGTTCACATACTAGAGACTATATTACCACCGATCCAGACCCAAAAACCCTATCAGTTTCAGAACAATAGAGTTTCACATTGTGCTTTTGTGCGCATAAAGAGCAAAGCGTGGCATTCCTGTGTTCCACCAATGGAACATTAATTCCAGAATGTGAATGGTAGTAACCCAGTCTCAAGTCTCTCAAATTTCTCAAGAAATGCGGTTTAGACTGGCTTCTGTTTTCACCTTGAGTGCTGCTGAGGTGTTAGAGGTGTGAAGTGTAAACATTAGATCTGGATAATGTTCTCTGCCTCTCACACTCACACTACAATAACTGAGGTGTTAAAGGTGTGAAGTGTAAACAATAGGTCTGGATAATGTTCTCTGCCTCTCACACTCACACTACAATAACTGAGGTGTTAGAGGTGCTACTCACACCACAGTAACATCAACAATAAACACTGAGTGCTGAGGTTACGTTTCCACCCACTGTTTAGTGCAGCGCGCTTCCGGGCCACGGCCTGGGAACGCGGGGCGCTCCTGAGCCGGCGCATTCCTGATCCTGGTACAACCTGTATTTTCCTTAAAGATTTCTTGTACAGGTCTGGTTGAAAAAATCACCAGATTCTATCTCAGCAGGAAACTCAATCAGTTGTGGGAAAAAAACCAAAAAACCACAGCCTTTTTAAACTTCAAACTAAATCTCCTAAACCTACAAAACTAACGTTTGTATTTTACTTTCGTGTTAGCATTTTAAAAATCTTCATATTGGTCCTGTAGATTTTACACTGTTTTAAAAAATGTCCTGATTAGAAATCTATTGTTCTATAATGTATTGTGTGTTCCCTACTGTGGGAAGCTATTGTTCCACTATCGCATTGTTGGTTATCAGCTGCCGGACAGAACCTGCTGTGACTTGTGAACATTTCTCCTTCAATTCATTGTGTTGTACGTAATTTGCCTTTTCGTCAAGTTTTTGTAAAGATTCCAAAAGCAACAGGCAGTTAAACCTCCCTATTGCACAGAGAAATGGTCAGTAATAAGCTGATTGATGAATGGGAATCTATCTATTTGATAAGCACAACTGTTTGATTCATAAATCATAACCTATTACCTTGGCTTGTTCCATGTGAAACATAATATTGAAGGGGTGTTGCTGGTCAATTGACCAATGAAACAGTTTGATCAGGGTAAAAGCCTTCTCACTCGGGACTATTTTGTGTACTTAATTGTACTTAATTAAAATCTGATATAAAAGCTGGATCAGATTAGAAAAAGGGTAAGAGGGGTTTTACACTCACCTTCCAAGACATCACATCTCATTGAGATTGCTTTTGCTTTTGCTTTTTACTTTTACTTAAAGTAGAGACTGACAATTTAGATCAAAAGTCACCAAAATTAAGAAGATTCCTGAATTGTTAGCTAGCAAAAGTATTTCAATACACATCCACATTGTACAGGTTAGTAAAATTTAATTAAAATACATTGTAAATTGATGTTTTAAAGTCGGATAAAATACATATATATTGTGAAACCAATTGTTTATTTTCACAAATACACCAAACAATTACACAATGAAATGCTAAATTAAAGGGTGGTTTTGAGGCAATATATCCCTGATTTCTCACTAGTTAACAAAGCATTTCAATCAATAGCAAATGAAAATGAGTGGTTTTAAAGATAAAACAATAGAATCCATCCTCATATATGAGGTAATACAGGGGCGATACAGATGCAAGCATGGTTATTAAACCGAACAATTGCACATAATTTTAGGAGTAATTCACTGTTTTAAAAGAATTTAAAATGTGTTTAAACAGAGTTAAAAAATTTTACCATGAACTGGTTTATCAATTATTAAAAATAGAAAGAAATGGAATTTTAAGATGTAAAAAATGGCATTTTAAAGCCCTAATCCGGGGCTAAATTTTCATGTATTTATTGTTCAAAAACTCCAATTTAAAGTACTTCAATAAATTCAATATGTAACTTAAATAATAGGGAAGACTTCCTTTTAATGCTAAAAATTTAGCAAAATTAAAGTTGGACTGGAATCCATTAAAATAAAATATATTACTTATCTTTCAAATTTCAACAAAATCTGACCATTCAAACCCTTATAAATGTATCATTTAGGCTAAATTTGAGATATTTTCATAATGTACAGACTTTTCGTCATGTAAGGCTATCATAAATCCATTCTTTAAATTGTTCTGGATCACTTATTGCATCAGGAACCCATAACAATTGGCATTATAATATAAGAAAACCATCCCTCAATGTGGCAAAAAGTACAGGAGAAGCCATCAGATAGCCAATTTATTCAAACAGCTTGACCTCTCTGTTTTGACAGGAGGCAGAGCTGCATACCAGGTAGCTCCATTATCTGTCTACTTGTCAGCCAATAAATCACCAAATTAGAGGTACATCTTGTGGTTATTTGATAGACTATCAAATGTAAACTGATCTCTTTGATGTGTTTGTACAATGTAATTTTCTTATTTATTGTTGTTTGGTATTATAAAAATAAATAGTTTAAAGATTATTGAAATCCAGTGGTTGTATTGAGCCAGATCAACAATATAGCTATTATCTAAATAGAAAACAAAGTTTAATTACAATAATTGAAGTAATTAAAAATAAAAAATAATGGGATCCAAAACAATTTATTCCAAATTAACAAGGGCAGATAATTAAAAGATCTCTTCAGTAGATACAAGGGAATACCATAAACAGTCTATTTTGCTAATTTTAATTAGATCCAGCATTGAATAAGGACAATAGAAATTATACAATAGGATCTATTGTTCTCTGCTTGGTCTATTTGTATCATTTGGGAGGTAGAAAACCCTTGAGCATACTCCTGATGACCAGGAAGGTACAATACAATTGTTTAAAAGCATGGTGTAGTAGTTGAAATGATTTGGATCCTTTAACAATAGAATCTATTGTTCTTTAGGATATATTGGTTTGGGTTGAAATAATTGGATTTAATTAAGTGTCAGCATGGAGTAGAGTCAGGGGGTGTCATACATTGTTGTTCATACTAAATTCAGGCCATAACATGAAATTTGGATCAATTCCAATACAATAGAATTTAATTGATTTGGATCTAAACAATAGCAACAATAAAAATGATCAATTCAGGTGATGACATAGCCTGAAATGGAGTTTATTCTGTTTATTCTGGGTGTCAGCACACCTGTATATAGTGTCAAAAGCATAGAATAAAATTCAGTCCAAATTGATAACAATAGGCAATTACATAATACACATTGGATTAGGGTGATGACATAGCCTGGAATGAAGTTTATTCAGTTTATTCAGGGAGCTGTCACCTCTGTATACATAATTTGGGTCACAGGATGAAATCCAAACCAATTTCAAACAATACAAATTAAGCTTTATTCATTGTAATTAGTAGAAGGTGATGACATAGCCTAAAAAGGCATTTATTCCATTTATTCAGTGTTGTCATCACCATAGGATGAAATTCAGATCAGTTCCCAAACAATACAAAATAATTTAATGACATCGGTTGACTTTGTACTGTGTGACAATGGTGCAATAGAATGCATGGTTTAGGTGCTCTTTTAGTTTCCCATAAGCTTTGCATGGTATAACAGGAGAGTCATTAATTAAACAATACTTGTGTGTTGGCATGATATCCTGACAGCTTTGCAGTTAAAGCTGCATGAGACATTGATTTGAAAACATTTGAGTACAATAGAACAGTGAACGGATTTTATTCCCTCTTTTGTTGCATGTTTCTTTGGCATTTGTTATGAAAATTCAATGGTTTTGGTTTAATTTAATTAGTTGGAACCAATTATATGATAATTAGTCTTAATTATCAGTAAATATGCAGATTTGGTCATTATTTAGTCTTTATTTGGTGTATTTCATGGGCATAGGCATTTTGGGCAAGATCTATACAAAATTAGCTTAGTTTTCTTTGGTCTTATATAACAATGGTTGGCATTGTTTGACATCTGTAGGAAGGAAGACAGGGGTAGAAGCTGTAACAGGATCCACCTGAAGCTAATCTAGAGTACACAGGCCATCACAAACATTCCAGCCCAGTTGCTGATAAATTGATACTTATCACTTCACAGACCAGCTGCAGTCAAGCCAGGTGAAAGAAGAGGTAACCATCAGCCTGTCCTGTCATAAGGTGATTAGAGATTGATAAATGCATATCTGGACTATTAAGATAAAACATCTAAATACTAGAACACTCTTAAAATCAAAGGATATTATTATACCAACTTAAATGTAAGTGATGTAATGGTGGAATATTAATTATTGTGATGTAATGTGGTTGTTTATTAAGGGTATTTGGGCAAATTTTAGTCAGGAGAGTGTTTTTGTGTGAATTAATAATTGTACTGATAATTGCTTTGAAATTGATCACATGCATGATGGGATAGTGACACTTTTCATGTGTACATAGTGTGTCCTGCTAGCCTCATGGGCTGGGGATTAATTCCTCCAGGACAATTCCACAAGTGGTCCTATGTCAGCACGTGACTTTACTTTGAATTGAACAATAAAATTTGAAGCAAAATCAGTCAAATGCTTTCACAATTCGTTAGTTATTCCCCAAAGTAACAACGACATCAGGTCTTTTTGCTAGAAGTGAGTTTTAATGAAACAAATTTATACCTATTCTAATTATTAATGATGACCTTCACTTTGACCTTCAATCAAAGTCAAGGCCATTGCAATGTTAAAATAGGTCAAGTCCATCAATTCTAAGAGAAAAGGTAACGCGCGGCAACATAAATCTCTACTGTATAATGATTTATATGCAAGTGAAGAATTTATAATATTGCGATCAAATTGTATATTATGAAAAGTTTTATGTAATTTGTAATGAGCCATACATTTCATTTTATGCCGCTTATTCAAACATGATGCAATCTGTATTAAAGTGGGATGCCATTTAAGAGGTTACATCTGTATTAAATGCTACCTACACATATCATATCAAATGCATCTTGAAAATCATCGAAGTACATTTTAAACGCAAAATTTTACAACATGTCAGGCAATGTTCTTTCATTGAAAAAAAAAATACTCGCACGACGGACGGCAGTCTCTGTACAGTCTTTAAACACAAGCCATGATTTCTGGATATTAAGTGCCTGATGTGCTAAGAAATAACTTGAGAAATAGTTTTAGGCTTAACTTTATTATAATCCTATAATGTCTTGTCCGGCAAATGCAGGTGTTTAAATTGTTGTATGCAATCCAATAAACATATGAATATAGAGCACTTAGGGCTGCTTCCTAACTGGTCTCAAATATACTTGTTAATCTGTGTAAACACAGATGATGTAAAAGTGTATAGTCTGTGATATAAAGTTGCACACCACTGTAGAAGGTGAGGGAAGACAATAGTCTTCCCTGTTGTATAAAAGGAGTAGTATGCAGGTGTGTCCATATAATAGTTCCTTCAAGTCCAAAACCTATGGTCCTGATTCCTTGAGGATCAGCTAACTCCAGTCCACAACCTGAGACCACACACTTGCCCCATGCAGTGCTCTACCCAGGTCTGCTCACTCTTAGCAAGGAGGGTTCTTTTATATGGAGACTTCTCTGGATGCCGGTTGAGTGATGGGGATCCACTGTGACAACAGGTGTTACCCATCACTGATAGCATGGCATCCAGATAAGAAGATAGTCTCTGTTTCAAGGAATGAAAAATATAAGACACTTTAGTGCTTACAGTACTTAGGGTTTGTGGTGGGGTAAAAGTGAGAAAATAGGACGCGGCACTGTGGAGAGTATGTGGAAGAAAATTAGGTAGGATTGTGATCATTAAAATCTGTTATGGCATGGGGTATGGAGAGCTAAAAGATTTTTAAAGCAAAAACTTCTAGATTTATTCCAGGGCTCGAATTAGTGACTCGCCTGGTCGAAATTTTAACTAAACTTTATAATAAATAAATAAAAACGAGGAAAATGTCCTTTTTAATAGATTTAATAATGAATCAAAAAAAAATTATCGTGATTAGCTTTGGAGAACCTATTTTGAAAGCATGATGGCCCTTTGTTTTGTTACTAATTCTAGCCCTGTATTCCATAAGACATCTTTTGCAATTGAAGCTACCCCACATTTTTGAAACTAGACTAATAGCATGTTTTCTGGTCTCAATAACTGTCGGAGAAAATAGCAAATACGTTAAGTCTAATTAGGTGTGAATTTAATTGGTGGATTAATTTTTATTACAGGAGCTATATGTTTAACTTTCGTCACTTTGACGGCGATGCCCATGCTGGCAGGTCGAGCGCACAATCCGATTCTGAGCTTCAGCCTGCTCGTGGCCACGCTGATGCTGCTCTACCGGATATGGTCAGCCACCGTCTCTGATGCACAAGTCACTGCCTTTCACTTTCTTGTCGGTGCTGTTAATCTAGTCAAATTATTCAAACAGGTTTGTCACCATTACGTTTTCGTTTACAGAACCAAAGAAGGTAACCATGTAATTTTTCATTGTCACCTTTTTGAGTCATTAATATCCACTGTTAAGTTTAGTGACCATTGTGGTCAGTTAACATTGCTGAAGTCCATTTTATCACTTGGACCACCTTCGGATTCAGGATTTCCTGGCCTGTAGGGGCGCACTATCAGTAAATATTTTATTGCACACTGTTATCACTGTTTTTAATAAAAACTGTTGAAGATACAAATGTCAATGTGCTCCTTTGGATCCCGAATAAAGACCTTAGTTACGTTTTCAGGAATTCATCACATATGACCCAGCCATGCCGCCCAACGACAAAAGAAAAAGAAATCGTAAAATGATACGCATCGCAATATTGTTTGTTATGGCACAAAAGTCTATTGTACCTCAACATAGGTTAGTATTTTTAAATATTGATTCCAAACTCCAAGGCCAGAATTTTTTTTTTATTGCTCTGAATTACGTTTCCTGCCACCCTTGAAAATCGGGAATTATCAATTGAAAAAAAAAGAAGAAAAAATCAGGGGAAATAAGCAAACATCAAATTTGATATAACACTTTCACATTTCCTTCAGTCTTTCGTGGTTACATTCACTGCTGGCCTACAAGTTCTTGATAGATCTGTCTGTGTACACAAAGAAATTACTGAGACAGCGGCACAGAGAAAGAAGGCGACAGGCCCAGGAGGCTGTAATTGCGCAGCAAAATGCTGGTACGAAAGAATTTTAGATTAATGCCCCTTCACCAATACTGGATAGTGGATCATAGTGTGTAAGTGAGCAAGCCTGAGAGTGACAGGTCCGCCCTGACTTGGAAACACATGGGCAGAGTCGCGTAAGGTCCAAAACACGGTACCAGTGGTCCAAAAAATAAATAGCCCTCGATCCTACAAAAAAGTTTAATTCAGTGAAATAAGTGCTTTTGGGAGCTAGTGTAGTAACCCACATGTGCATGCATGTATAAAGAGTGTGTTAAACAGTTAAGGTTTTGTTTTGTACCAAGTGGGAAGACTACGGCTGTTACCGAGGGCTTGCTACTTCAGCGTTTGGAACAATATTTGTTACTGATTGACAATAAAATTATTTTAGTTCGAATTCCCAAAACGTATTTATGTGAATTTATTTGATTTAGACTATACTAATTATGTGGCATTGACAGTAATGATGCATTGTACACTTTGTAGTTGCGGAGGGTAATTTTAATGTGATAGATGAACCGGCTGCACCAGATGCACCGGCACAGGAAGCACCGGACAGAAACGTGGATCAGAATAGTGCAAGTCAACCGTCCAGAAGAAATAGGCTGCCGAAAGCCTGGCTTCTATCTATACAGGTAAATTGTGGCAGCATTCATTTCAATTTGTAGATGTAAATTATTTATACGTTCTAGAGATAACTTAATTTCCCGATAATATGTCGAAGTAGTAGTAGACGCTGCACACTGAGCCATCATGTACATACGGACTTAATACATTGAAACCTGCCCTTGACGACCCTTTCAGACATCATCATAGGAAGATCAAAACCCTATTCAAAATCATGTTGATGAAATGTCTGCTGCAGAGGTACAGAGATACAAAAGATGCAGTGTCACAGTTATTTACATTTTATTATGGCGGAAATCTACGATTTAAAACTGGATTTGGACAACAACACTAAATCAATTGGAGTGAACTTGTCTTTAGGACTACTTGTTGTTTGCGACCACAAATAAATATCGTTTTGAGTAACCGTAAATGGCAAGTTTTACTGAATAGTAAAGGCAAGGAAACACAACAACTTGTAAGGCGAATTTGTGTCATTTTCAAATCTACAATTTTTGACATTTGTTATTTCAGATATTCAAGGCGCTATTCTGCTTGACGGTTTTGTATCAGCAAACGTTCTATACTAGTCCGCTGTACGTTCTGAGTACAATGACCTACTTTATACTCAACCAGAACAGCCTTCACACCCCAGTGACCTTGACCTTGGAATCGTTTCAGTTTGATTACTTCGAGGGATTGGAGCAGTATTACGTCACAGGGTTCCTAGGAATCCTGGAGATCTTATTTTCGTTTGGTTTTATGATTCTGTGTCTTTTACAATCGAATCAACTGTTGATGTTAGTTGCACTTTACACAAATATCTACACCTGCTCAAGAGAACTCATAAACAATTCAGTCAATTCGGCCTTTGCTGAGTGGACAGTTTTAGCACATTTTGAGAAGGCGACAAAGAAAGAACTTCGAGATTTGGACGATGTTTGTGCAATTTGTTTATCGGACATGTGGACGGCCAGAAAAACGCCATGTCAGCACTTTTTTCACGGGCGCTGCTTGAGAAAGTGTCTACGAGAAAGAGCTGCATGCCCCATGTGCTTTAAGAACTTCAACTTCTACTAGAGTGGTGTCAAAAGAGAAATGATTTTGACAAAATTACACTATGATAAAACATTTAGTGACATTACTTAAACTACCTTTTTATATTACGGACCTTGATGTGAAATCAAGTACAGTATGACCTCTTTTTGACCTCACATTTGTGTCCTGTAAATAACCACAGAATGATATTTATGTGTTACCAAATGGCTAAAAATTTAATGGTGAAGTT
>JBCAUI010152199.1:0-32919 GCA_038406195.1 Haplosyllis anthogorgicola
TGCAAAAATAATTACTTTGAATGGGATATCTAAGTAAATTGTCACTTTAAATCCACTTTTATAGCTAAACTCAAAAATATTGTTGATTGCTGTTTACTTTTATTGTTTTTAATGGGTTTTGGTTGTGGGGGGGGTTTGCATTTGGGGGCAATGCAATGGCTTTGCAACCTACTGGATTGTCTAGTTTGAAATGTTTTGAAACTAGAGGGCGCTGGACAACAAATTCAAATTGGAGTGGATGTGACAGTGTGGGACTGGACCCTACCACTACCTCCTGTAGGAAAATGCATTTCTGGGCATTTCACATAATTTTAGACAATTTATGGGAAAAAATAGCTGGGGAGAAACTATATCACTATATAGAGCGAGGCTGTAACCTGTAACCGACAGGTTGTCAATCTCGTTTTGGTTTTGCCCTTTTTCAATGAGTTCAAGTGGATAAATAACTAAGGTACACGTGAATGTAACGTGAAAATCTTTACATTTTCTTAAATATAGTAAAATAGGAATGTATCCCGGCAAAGTACTTTACCTCGGGCACCGAATCAACACTTGACTGGTATAGTTTGAGGGGTACCTTCCTGCCTGTTACGGCAGTTTATTGTGAAACAATTATTTAATATTCATGTTTATTTTACCTTTTTTACGGCATACCTGCTTTTCAGGAATTGGGGTGCCGTTTTAAACAGATCCAAATATATTTTACACCACATGTACGGCCAGTGGTCGGGGTTGTCAAAATAAAATGCCAGCGCCGTCCAGAAAGAACAAGTTGCCGACCAGCGGCTTTCGAGGCGGATCCTGCTTAATTTTCCATGAAAGTTTCCGTTCTAACTTCTCAAAGCTGCGGTGCTTTTTGACAACCACGAGTGGTGATAACGGTGAATATTCCATACTTTGGTTTAACTGGCCACAAGTGATATCATTTGTATCGAATTCAAACCGACACCTGTCAAAAACTAAATATTGGTATTGATGTCAAGGTATTAAGTGTTGGGGTTTTTGGCTCATTTGGCATAATTGCCAAAGAGCCTGTAGAATCATGAATTGTCCGTCGTCATCGTCCTCATCGTCGTCATCCTGCATTGTTGGCGTCGGCGTTGTCTGTACACTCACCCTGAGCACACTATTGATCATAGAGACTTCATATCTTGCACACGTATGCACCTATGTCCCCTTTTGAGTGACCTTGACCTTGAAATGACTCACTTGACCTTGACCATTTCTATTGGCCATAACAAATTAGATTGAAGATAGCAGAATTACAGTTATTGCTGTGACCATGAACTTGATCCAATGGCATTGATACTGAGACTTTGCCTCGATGTTTCCGCATACTAAGCATAAAAGCCCGAACAAACAGAACAGACAGACAGACAGACGTGACAGAAAACATTACCTTCCTCATATGTGTGCAGTGAATATTGAACATTAGAGGACTAGATTTTTGGCTCATTTGGCATATATGCCAAAGAGCCTACAGAATCATGAATTGTCCGTCATCCGTCGTCATTGTCGTTGTCGTTGTCGTCCTGCATTGTTGTCGTCGTCTGTGCACAGTCACCCTGAGCATACTATTAATCATAGAGACTTCATATGTTACACACACATGCACCAATGTTCCATCTCAAAGCCTAGCAAAAATTATGTTGCTGTGACCATTATTCTCAAATTGGCAGCTATATTTGTCCTTTTCTTTAAACCGTATTCCTTGACACACAGTTTAAGGTACAGACTTCATATTTTGCAGTCTTATGCATCTACATACCCTCTTTATTTCCTTTATAAACTATTTTGATGCCACTTATATTTCTAGCTTGGCAGCCATATTTGTGCTTTTTTCATTCATCACATTGGAGATTTGATCCTAGACACTTTGTATCCTTGTGATATTGTTACCTAAATTGTCTCAGTATTTTGATAATGCCAAATGAGCTCAGGTCCACTGGACCTATTTTTTCCCTGTGAAATGGTTTACAGTTGCTTTTAATATGGGATTTCCCCCATTCTCAATATTCCCAAAACACATGGCCAATTAAATACCTTTTTCGGTCTCTTTACCTATTTTGCTGTTGCCATAGTAACAGTGCAAAATAGACTGATTGCAAAGATTTTTGCGGCATTCAGACGTTTGTACATGGAAGTTAAACAATGCAAAAGTTGTTCTACAAATACATTTTTAATTTCAACATAAATCGAGCATGTAATTTCTCTATGAGCACATTCCTATGAAAAATTGCTTGATTTTCACAACTTCCATTCATGGTCCTGTGAAAAGCAAATTCAGTTGTAGGAGTAAGAATTACCAAACGTGGAACCCTTTTCAGTGCATTGTGAAGACGTCAAAATGAGAAGAAAAAAAACATTACCAGAAGAAAAAAATCCAGTTGTTCAAATCCTGCATGTTTGGCCCACTTTTCCGAACATGAACTTTCGAAAAGGTTGGTAAATAATGTCCCTATCTCCTGGCTGCTGGGAACATCTACCAGAAATCAGAAAACAAATAATAGGGACCTAAACAATGATAAGGTCAAGGGAAGTCTGAAATATTGTTTGTAAATTATCATCCTTGACAAGAATACCTGTTAACAGTCTCCTTTAACAATAAAAAACTCAAGTTGCTGAAGATACGGTAGATGATTCACAGCCGATTGTTTGAAAATATTCAGTGAAGTTTAGACGTTCGAGGCAATTAGAATTTTTCTCATGGCACGGATGTAAAAAATCATTTGTGGAATTTTTGCTCCTTGTTGAAAAGATTTTGAGCATTTTCCTCCCTCAGTGTAAAAGTGTGGGAAAGTTTAGAAGAAGTTTACTGTAGTGGATAAGTAGTCTTGATAAGCTACAATGTAAATGTTATGTTCTCTAAATTGACCTTACAAATCTTCAAGCAGCTTTTGTTGCTTTGAAGACTGTGAAAATAAATAGTTCTTTAAAGTCTGCACACAATATATATTTCTTAATTATTTATTGTTTTCTTTTTAGAAATTTAAAATATTTACATAGGTGCCTGGAATTATATTTTTCGTTGAACTACAGAAGCTTTCATTAAAATAATAAATGAAAACTTAAATTTGCTGTTTCTTTTTGTATGAAACAGTGGCAACAAGGAAGCAGTAATACACGGTAGTGATTTGTGTATGTCCTCGACCAGTGTGGCGGCGAAAAATACAATGGCCATATGCACCTTCACGTAGTCAAACAAAATTTGACGAGCATGCCACAAAGACAATAATTATGGCTGTAGCCAGTTTTTTACAAGCCTACAGGAATGCTCGTATTTTCTTTACTGTTCTCTGTTACCTCGTACAAGTGTTTCTTGGGCTTGTATTTATGATACACGATACATGTCTAGTGGCATTAGGTAAACACTACCATATTTGACAGGGGACACAAGTTTTAATTTACTCATTTCCAATTTTGGTTTGAAGAGGCAGCCGATATTTTTAGGAGATGAACAAATGTACAGGCGTGAGGATGAAAATATCAAAATGGCAAATTACAAGTTGTAAACATAATGTTTTGTATAAAGTGGAAAGAACAGACAGAAAAGGGACATGTTGTTAATGCAGTAATATTGTTAATGCAATTCTTTATTCAGAGAAACCTCTGCCTTCTCAAAGTCATTGAGTCTGGCTACTTCTTTCCTTCGACCCAGATATAGTAAATCGGGCAGGTCGCTTAAGCATGCATGGGTAACAATTATGGCATCGAATATGCTTGTCTGTAGAATGACGCGCTAGATATTAAAGTAATAACAAGCTTTAGATGTATGTAGGTGATGTAACTAAGCGGTGTCTGTCCCCAGGCTGGGGAGTGGCGCAGGATTTCCGCAGAATCGGATTTCGCACGACAATAACATTTTGTACGGTGTGGCCAGGCGGGACAACAAAAACAAAGAAATACGCTAATGTTTTAAATGTGAGAGAAACCAAACTCACAATAATCGTTCAGCTGAATTGTAACACTTGCATGAAGACAGAGGAATGGGAAGGCTGAAAACGCGAAACTTTTATATAAATGTGATTAGCTTTTTAGAATTTTAGACGTGATGGAAAAGGTAAATCCTTCGATACAAATTTAGTAACTAGGATAGTCCACTGCATATGTAAAAATATTGTAATTCACACATTTGAAAAAGATTGTTTCTTAGCTGTGCAATAGAACAGTAGACATTTCTAAATCATTGATATGTGTGTTTGGTTAAAAAGACCTTTTGTGTGAACAGTTAGCATTACACGTTCTTTGGGAGGTGAAGCTAAAGGAAGGGTGAAGCTGTGTTCGACGGATGTTCGATCCCCATGTGACAGGCTTTTAAAAGAAGCCGAGCTTTTGTGCTGTTGTTCTGTCGAGAGCGCAGAGGAAAGACTGAAAAAGAGGGAGAAAGGGAAGTGTGCGAGAGCACAGTATGCCACTAATGTAAAACAGCTTGGATCTTGCTCAGCTTTTTGATCTTGTGATTGTCACAGACAGAAATGTTTTCGCTGCAGGGATGCCTGCAGAAAAGTGGCCAAAAATCACAATGGGGTCAGCTGCTCAAAGTTTTTTTTATGTATCCATGGTTACCAATGGTGACATTTTTGACACTCACATTATCACCGGTTGCGACTGTGGCTTTTGATTCTCAATTTTTATGATCTAAAGGTAAACGCATAAAAGGGTATGAAAGCTCTTTAAGTTGCGTGTTGATTTTCGTGTCAGGAGTGTCCGTGTTTAAAATGCAACGAAAAATCATTTGTAATTGGACTTGTGAGGTAATTTAATTGTAGTTCAATTAAATTGGAAAACAACAATTATTTTAATTTCATTATACTGCAGAGAATTAATGATGAAATGAAAACATGGAACGAAAAGTGAAGAAAATGAAAGGAAAAACATCTGAATTGGAATATGTATGGGAAAGCAAATAATAAAATGAAGTTCTTTTTTTTTTTGAGGACTGGAAAAGAACATTCGGTTGTAAAAGCAAATGTAGATAATTAGATTTGGGAGGGCCAGAGGGTAGGCCTGTAATTTGTCACAAGTACAGCTTCATCAGTGGGTAATGAACGGCTCTAAATGAAATGAAGTGATTTAGATTGGGCCAATCATTGAATGACGAGTGAGGGATTGAAGCCTGCAGGTGATGTTGTGCGGTCACCGCCACCAGCTCCTGGTCACCCAGTCCTCCCTCCCCTCTCACCATCAGTTTCCATAGTTGAATCCACACTTGTACAGCCCCTGGGTTATAATCACCACTGCCAACCCCTCCTTGTTATTACTGCCTAATTACTGACAGGACAGAACGGCCATGGGCAAATTGTTCTAATCTTTATTAATAAGGTGTTTGTTCATTGTTTTGTAGCTGCTTATTACGTTGCCTCATTAGTCAATTTCGCTGGAACCAGAAAAAATGTTTCGTGCATTTTGCGTCTAACAAGAAAGTCGAAATATGTTTTATTTTATTCTTGCAATATATTGCAAAACTCCTGTAAGTTTTGTGGTGGTATGGGATAATATTGACTTGCAAACAGTCCATACATGGTGTAGAATTTCCCTGAAGGGAAAATGTTAAAAGGGTGCAGGCTTTTACTGACTGGCTGTGGGACATTTCCTAAATTGACATGGATTTCATTTGAATTTCAAATGATGGGTAAATAACAGGGACATGTGGAGTTTAAAAGGTATAAGGGAACCTTGCCAGGATAGCTTATAGATCTGTTAGTAGAGCAAACATAGGACACTAAACATACTCATTAGCACAGCTTCAAATCCCTTTGATTAACCAGATCCAAGCCCACTGTTCTACATAATTGATTGGAATTTCATTTTGCAGTGTAAATTTAACTTTGCTTGTCCAACTATTGATGCTGGCATGCTTCAGGTTCAGCAACTCGAGCATCTTTCATTAGAGCATAGATATACTATGGTTATGATTGAAAAACAATAAAGTAAGTTTTAAAAGAGCAGTGCTTTGCACGAATCTATTCTTGCTTTAAGTTTCTAAATTGAAAATGAAATCAGTTATCATGAGCACAAGGAAAATTCCATTGGCAATTGCACAATTTATTTTAAATAATTTTATCTTGACACATAACAAATGGCTTTTGTACAGAGAAAGACGGAGTGTCTATAACTTTTAAATAAAAAAACAACAACATTGAAACATGTTTTGATTTTATATAATAGGCAAGTTCAGTATGTATCTTTCCTATTGTGCGACAAGACACTTCTCACCAAGATAGATGAAAATAAAACAACTTGTGATAAGTTTTTGATAGTGTTTAATGTTCCAGTGGGTAAAAGCAACAGAGAGAAAAGAATGTACACACAATATATTACAGTTGTAAAGGTGAGATATTACTGGGGAAAGGGGTCGATGTGATCCATAATACTGTCAATGTACCGAACATTACCCCACAGCACAACTCCATAATAATGCCAGGGCAAGGGAGCATACCCCATGTATGGAAGACCACCCCATACATGACAATAGATACAGACAACCATCAACAGATATATCACTATGCATCATAAGCTGTCCATAAAGCCTGAAGCAATGGAAATTAAAATTTATGTACAATCACCCCTAGGGCTCATTGCACCTGCACAGTAGGGGGCAGGCGACAGCTAGCAAAAAGTTTTGACGTGTTACTTTTTGTATTGGATCTGTAAATCTCGGTTACTTTTTCCTTGGCGTAATATATTCTGTGACATGGGTGTTTTACTACAGGTATAGTAATTATCTCCTGTTCAAAGTTTAACAAGCCATCAATGTATTACATAAAACCTTTGCATATTTTACCAAAATATTTTTTCTACAGTTTTATTCACTATGTTTTGTCCATATATTTGAAGTGTACGAAGTAATCGTATATGCGGTTATCTGTAAATGTCTTAACCTTGATAATGGTCGTGTGATGGAAATTTACAGAGTTTCCTTTAATCCTTGGAAGTGGCGGACATGGAAACAAGTTGTTTTTGGTTAATTGTCCAGAGATAGTTAATAAATCAAGAAAGCAATTCATGGTGTGTGATACTTGTGTCTCCATACCGGGATATGTTGTCTCAGAACAATCTATCATTGTAAGATCTTTGTGACCTCGGTATTCAGGTAATAGTTGGGGCTGCAGTGAAATTATCAAAGATTCACCATGATTAATGTGCTTCACCATTGTCTTGTTGTCTGTGTCCTGTATTGTGTGTTTAATGTAAATATAGGTTTTTATTGTGGACAGGTGGCTAGGGTTTTCAATAAGGGTTGGTTATGTACCTGTGACCACAGCATACTTCATCATTTTCAGTCCACCCACCCACTATAGTAAAACACTCCTGACCTTGCACCTTTCACTTTATAACATATTGTCGCTTTTATATGAAATTATAAGCCTAGAAGCATTCTTCTTCACACATTCATTTTTCCAGTTGTCAAGTTTGGAGAGGAAAAAGAGTAATGAATGATGCAGTTCCTTTATAATGTCGTTTTCTTCTTTATTGAACTCTTTTTCGCTGGTGTTTAAAACGCCACTCTACGCATCTAGATCATGTCACAGAACTTTGTACAAATCCCAACTTCAGACATCTTAACTTAGCGAAAGTTCTTTCCATCAAGTTTCCTTTGTACGTTTACGTAATTGTGTACTTTTTTGAAAAGTGAAGATAAGTCCCTTTTCAGAAGATCATCCATGATTCACGTTTTAGTACCAAGAAAAATGAAGTCAAATTTTCGAACCATGTCGCCTATTCTTGGCATCTCTTTTTAAGTCCATCACAAGGAATCAGCATACGATGTAGATGACAAATAAGATAAACCAGTAGATTATTACTTGAAAATTGCTCCATTATGAGAGCAAGTCAAAAGAAGCAACAGTACAACACACAGAAATGTCAGAAAACTTAAAATATGCGCCTAACAACACTAACCACCCCCTTCTATCTAAATTGGAATCTAAATTGTTTGGGCCAAAGGCCAACAGGAGTGTTACAAAAGTTGACAGAGTTTGCTTATGTAGCTCGAACCCCATTTTACACCTCCAAATAGTTAACTGTGTAGTTTGCATGTAAATTTCGGGACCTTTTACACAATAATTTGGGAGCAAAGGCAATCTTTATTTAATATGCAATGAACAGGCAGGATTTGACTTAATTTAAGCAAAGAAATGTGTCTTATTCCTATGGCCCGAAGTAACACATCTTTATATGAACATAGTGACGAGGTCTACAGGGTAAACACATTTAACCTCATACTTATCGTAAATGTGGGTAATTTGTGTGTCATTCACGATAAAATGATTTTCTTTCACGGGAGAGAATAACACATTTACCTGATGTTATGTTTGTCAGATTTTTTTTTTCTTCCATATATTTTCCTAAGAAAGACTGAAGTTGTTACAAATAATGTGTCAGAAGCCCTCAATATTTGTGCTAAATTTATCTGTAAATTTCAAAACAACCTCATGGTAGGGGAATGGGGCATATTTCAACAGTGAACATCAACAAACTAAAAGCTGGATTGCATCATTGAGAAAAGATAAGAAAAAGTGAAGAAAGGAATCTCTAGAGGGTTGAAGGCCTTTGAAAAATCTCTAATTAGTGTTATTGCTAAGGTTAAAGTTCTCTGCAACTGTACAACCATTACGCTTCAATCAAGAAGCGGAGAAGCTGTATGTTTATTTGTCTGGACCACAATTTGTGTGCTTCCTCAATGTACAGACTTTGTTTTGTTTCTGAGAATGAAGTTTTATGCAAAAAAGTCTTGCTGCCCAGAAGGAACTCCAAATACCATAAGATGCGATAATTTTATATCAAAGTTCTTTAATATATTATTATCATTTGGTATTTTATTAACAATAATATTTCTGCATGATTCTAGAAATATAAACAGGAAATACTAAGATCAACCTGTATCTATCAAGTTGATAGATAGAAAATGTACAAGTCTTTGGAAACAAGATTTTCCTGTGGAGGCCAAATGAGTTTTGTTACAGATGAAAATCTGGGCCAGACCAGACCTCGAGACTTTCCAATACAAACTTTGTTAGGATTCGCGGAATGTTGCAAACTACCAGAGTCTCTACATAGATTTTAGCTGATATTTGGTCTGGAGAGCTAACAGAAAGTAATTTGGATTAAGTGCTTTGCCCTGATTTTATGAAATTGTTTTCATTTCCCCTATGAAGTAGACAATTTCCGTCTTGTATTTTTGTGGTCGTGTAATAGTAGGTATTGCCATACCTCGCAGTGTTTCACCAGTTCTTGGTATCTATCGTGGATTACAATACAAGTACATGTACACTATTTGAGGTACAAATCGCCATTGTGCGTATAAATTTTCTGTACGCTATGTGTTGTCAGATTTCAATCAACATTAAAAATGATCAGAGGAGCTTGCTATTGCTCACCCCTTGTTCGCTGAAAATCAGTGTTGAAATATGGACATAGTTTTAGATGGATGGAGAATGGTACCATTTCTTTTATGTGGCACTTGACTTTAACACAATAAAATTAGAAAAAAGTTCCGAAAAAAACAGGGCAAAGTAGTTTCGTTATTTGACAATTTGAAGGTAGCTTGTAAAGAAGTGATGAGGGGCATCTATCCGCGGCGATACATGCTACAGAACAGCTTCAAAGTCTTCATTCATCACAGCTTCATCAACTTTTGAGAGGGCTTCAACTCCTGTAGAAAATCTGGGTGGTAGAGATAGGATACATTTGTCACTGTCCCTGTCAGAAGCCCTTCTGATGCAGGAAGAAGAACCTACCAGATGCAGGCCTGCAACATTCATTACTGCACCTGCCACACCCCCTTATGCTTTTTGACATTAGAATGTGAATACGTCTACAAACATTACTTGTAAAAAATTGTTAAAAAATTAAAGGAGCAAATTTATTGAAATAAGTTTAGGAAATTTACAAAATTACTCAAGATGTACGATAACAAATGTTTTTTATTGCTGTTTGTTGGATGGAACAAACATGTTTATTTTGAAGCATTCTATTAAGATTCCTTCCTTATCAACTGACATAGCTGCATGTATATTGTGTTAATTTTTTTTCTGGCAGACTGAATACATGTAGTTCTATGACTTTTGGTCTGGAGTCCAGCGTGCCAAGTCGACAATGCAGGCTGCCGGATCCTTGAATTGATAAGTAAACCGTATTTGCTGACCTCCCCGAGATCAAAATTGGATCACATTTTATTGTTAACAGTTACAGATTATATATGAATGCAACATCATGTTGTGGTGCAAAATGAAATTACGTGAAACAATTTGTGCCTCAACTGAGATTTTATGTACAATTTAGTTGTAATAAATTTTTGTACTTTCGTGTAGATTGGCAATGCTTAGCGTCATCAAAACATTGTAATTGTATTTTGATTTGTTCACTACTTTCCCAGAGCCCCTAAGGGTACGAGTTGAGTGAGAAGTTATCAGTTTGTGTTTGGAGTTGAGTACTCAAGTGGTATTTACTGCTTAAAATCAATAGTAAAACTTGAAGGATAGAAAATTTGTGACTTGGCAACTGCCTGGCAAATGTAGCCATTTTGCTATGATAACACACAGACCTGTTCGCATTTAGAAGAATCAATGATAAATCACTGTTTATATTCAATTCAGACGTTTAGCTTAGCGAATTTACACATATAAGAAGTAAGAAATCCCTTTGACAAAATGTATGAAATCTCTTTGACAAAATTAAGATGTGCATTAAAAATCAAGTTGCGTTTGATTTTAAGAAATTAAAAGTGAAATGTGAAGAAAATTAAATTTGAAGGAAACATAAAGTGATTAATTGTATCGAGGTCTGAATGAAGTAATTGATAATAAGGCAAGACACAGTTTACATGAAAAACGTAACGTGATCCAGAGCGTTTTAAACAAGCTGTACAAAGCCGATGTTGGTTGCTTATACCAGTACAAAGTAGCCAAAATAAACATTTATTTTAGGAGCTAAACCACCAAGACTTTAATGATCATACCATTGCTAATTTTGAGGACATTCAGATACCATACATGCAATTTAAATATATAAATTCAGGCAGGTATGATACAGGGCAGTAAATATTACTTTAATATTAATCAGATTTGCGATCAGAAGAAGAGTTCTGAGTATTTTGGTCTTGATGGTGTAGAATAATGTTGCCTGAATCATTCATGGTCTATGCTTACATGGATACTCATTAATCATTGTAAGGCGGTGAGTTTGTTGAAAGTATCACACTTCACACTGTCCATGTTGTGAGATTTTCTTGTCTAATTAGCAACTATGAGGTAGACAAGGAGGGCTTCCCTCTGCATCTGTAAGACAAAGTTATATCTTTGTTCCGAAAACAATACTGCGAAGTGCTGAAAAGCAAGCAAGATACTGTGGCTTGGTTTGTAATGGTGTAAAGTTTGAACGGGAAGATGTTACGCGATGCACCCAGTGATCTAAATCGCTTAGAGAGGTTGTCCACAGGAGGTCTGATCTATAAATCAACTTTGAGAAATTAAATGTTGAAATCTAAGCCCAGGTAGAGTAACAATGATCCTTACCTGATCTAGATAGGTGCAGGAAGGTGGCAAATGAAGAAATAATTTTGAACTTTGGGGTCAGATTTGTTGGGTCAGTTTTCTGGCATCTTCGTCGAGGTAACAACTCACTGCCTACCTGCAGCCAATTAATCACATAGTGTTGGTTGGTCTCTCTTGTTACCCCATTAGGCGTCCAATGAGGCTAATTATCAGCTGGATAAGTACTCAGACACTGTGCTATATCCGACCTGGGGAATGCGGATATCTTGATTACTGATCAGTGGTTGGCAGATAATCCAGGCATTGTTGCTATGGCCTTGTAGATTTTTTAAAATTCGTGAACGAGCGCTTTTTTGTATTTAAAAAAATTAACCCTGAGGAAGAAAATATCATTTCAAAATATAATTTCATTTATTTTATCATCCTTATACAACAAATAAAAGAAAGCTTTAGCTTATCGAAGCTGCCTTGATTTATAGTTTGTTGATTTACACGCTTGTCTAATTGTTACTCTTACCACAAGTCATACATTCAGTATGATGACTGGTGAAGTGTGCCCAACGTAAACCTAGACTCCACCAGAGATAATGTTCGATAAGCACAGGGTACGGAGGGTACGGAACAAAACGAAGGGATGATGAAACAAGTTTCTCTAGTGAAGAAGACACGTAATAAAAATATTATTTCTTAAATCACTTGTGCATTTAATTAAAACTCGATAAATATTTTATCAATCGTAAAATAATTATTCAGCTGGTTAGAATGGCAATCTGATAAACCACAGATCCACCCAAGTATGATCACTTGATTGGATTTTAACTGATTAGATTGGATTTAAACTGATCAGTAACTGATTAGCTGTCATTAAGCAAAGAATGTTTGTTGGCTAGCCATAATCACTACCCCCTTGAAAAAGGGGCCGTGTAGTCTAATTGACAAGCCATAAATAAAGTCTGTGGTCATTCTCAGATGTAAAACATACAACTTCAGTATTTTATTGTCATGAATAACAAGCAAAATTTCGGTATTGAAAACTGTTGTTTAGCTGTTGAGATGATTTTCCATTCAGAATTGACATATGGAGAGCTGAGTGTATTAGTATTGATAGAGAGACCATGTCGATTTACGTTAGGTGCACATTGACTACGAAAAAAATATCATCCATCTTACTGGCGAGACACTTTTACCCCCTTTACTTCAGCCATTAATCAAAATAGTCATCTCCAATCAAGGCTTCCTTGTGTATTTTTCCCTGCAATATTGACCAAAAAACTGGATGCATTGGCCCCGAATTTGTCTGGTTTTGTAGAACTTGTACTGGTTCAAATCAAATCAGAGCCGAAATACGATCCACAAAGGATCCACGCTTTTTCATTTACTGGCAAATTAGTGACTTTTTCTCTCTGCCAGACTGCAGGTAGATCGACAGAGAGAAAGCAATTAAACTGTTTAACATACTAATTAAGAATGCAGGACCCGTGGCATTTTCCTGCTATCCGCCATCCGGTTTGATCCAATTGTTGTCATTCAGAATTAAATCCGTAGGAAGACTGATGACGATGAATTTAGTTTCGGTGTTCACATTGGTTGAGAAGTGAAAGGAATCTTTTGCTGTGGTGGTTGGTGTAAATGAACACGTAATTAAGTTTTGTCAATAGCGTGCAAACTTGTTGAATTCAATTTATCATACCAAAATATTTCAAACTAATTAATTTTGTAGTATGTGTGTGCAACATTAATTCCCGATTTTGGCGCTGTATTTAGTTAATTACATAACCCTTTCCCCACCATTTAGTCAAATTGATGTAACATTTAATTTATTCGTTTTCAGTCGACAGTTTTCCCATCATGCTGAATGTCTAACGGCAAAGAGCTTTAATTTAGGCAATGGAGTGTTACACGCACTAAGCACTTTGTATTTGTTTCATCAAGTGGTTGTATACAGCAGTGTGTCGTTGATTGTTTGTGTTTGGCTTTGAGAAGACCCATCTGCCACTTTCAGTACTGCTTGCGAACTTTCAAAGTTAAAACTTCACCAAAACGTTAGATTACACGCGCAGTTGAACATATTATGTATGTTATGATATAATAAAATCTGGGAAAATGATCGATTATTAGATTTAGAATTGTAAATTTATTCATTCCTGCATCGTTGTCATTGTTGATTTTGAAAGTGCCCTGGATGGATGACGATAATTGTTGAGATTGCACAGGTATCACCGAACTAACCGGGTGAAAAATTGCTGCTTTGATCACAAAGTGATCACAATTATTGACCTGTCAAGAGTCAACAAACTGGAGTAGCCTTTTTGATAGGAATGGGGGACATTTCGCGGCTAGGGGTCCTGGGGCAGGTCAAAAACATGTGAAGTAGCAGACACTCGAAGCTGTCATTGTTAAAGATTTGATGGGATGGTCGATGGTAGCCAGATCCCAAAGCAGCTGAGAACCCCAGTCTTCACCCCTTCCCCTTCCCCTTCCCCACACCACACTGCAGACCATTGCCTTACCGTAACTTCTGTGAATATTAACTTCGAAGTCTTTGGCCAAAAAGTCTCGACCATTTAGTACAATTCAATGTTCTGCATCTTCAAATATTAATAAAATCATGAAAAGAAAAAGTTCAGACCAAATGGTACACGTCTTTTATCATTGTGGTCTTGAAAGCGATTTTAAAAACAATAAAGGCTAATGATGTCAGTCACTACTTATAGAGGAAATGTTCTTTTAATCTTTTTGAAGTTTGTTTTAGATCCTGGAATGTCAGTGACCCCTAATATAACCCCGCCACATATTTACAGGAAACATTTGGATCTCTGCAGAAATGGGTTAAAAAACGGGAATAGCGAACAAAACTGAAATTTTCTGCATCTAATTTATTATATTTAACGAATTAACGACGTTCTAAATCTTTTTCTTTGTGTATTATTGTAGGATGCACCAGGATCAGTATCATTAGGGTTAAGAATGGAAGAAATGATTTTCAACCTCGCAGATACGCATTTATTCTTCAATGATCTTGAGGTAAGTACTGTTACATTTCATAAGAGGTTCAGCGTTAATTACAGTATATTAGTTCGTAAATTAAACACTGACAATACTGAAAGTTTGGGCAAATAAGGCGTGATCTCTTGATGATTTCAGAAAAGGAAACTAATTGAAACAAAATTTCACAATGTGCCTATAATCTGTGATGATGTGAGACTAATCCTTGCGCCTTATTTTGCAGAACATTCAGTATTCAGTGAGTAATAGCATGTTAACTTGTCTGTAAATTTATGTCTATGATAGTGTAGCATTTATTAAAGCTATAATTTACTTTTAGGAAAACATTTCAAAGGTAATTCAAGTATTCTTTGCAGCCATTATTTTTGCGTCATAGAAGTATCTGATGTAGGTTATAGTGTGCATGAAGTTTTTTGTCTGATTAAAATTATTTTCCGCATACTATGTTGACAATGATATTCTAATTGGTCATGTAATATTCTTTACTTTTAAGTACATGTTACCTATTCCAATACTAATTTACTTTGATCTGTATTGAACAATTTTACCTAAATATGAAAGTGATCTAAAAGGTTCACTTTCAATAAGACTGTATTACTAGCGAAAATACCGGTAAATGTCCTTTCACTAGCAAACCATTCAACCCAAAATCTTGCATACAGAAAGTGCTCTGAGCTACTACGACAAATAAAACGCCACATGAGGAAACAACATGTAAAATTTCATTCACAAATGGATGATGATAAAAAAACAACGAGGAAATTAGGTTGATGATGATTTCGAACAGGCAAAATGAAAAGACTATTTTCCAGGCTTGTGAGTTATGACATCCCAATAGAGAATAGGCTTCGAATGGGAAAACAAACAGCAGTCCGCAGCCATATTTGTATGCGGGAAATCGAGGTGTACAAACAGAAATTTGGAAGGTAAATTTAAGTTGGACAACTGAATGAATATGCAGGCTCTGCAGAGTAAATTAGCACTGATGTTGTCGGGCCTTGTGTTTCTAGCTGGCCCTTGTTTAGGAGGAACAATCTGATTATCAAGCAAAATGAGAAATTGTGCCTCGAATGGGTAAAATATACAAGTTGTAGAACATATTTGTACAAAAGCCGTGCGACTGCCATTGTGTAGAACGTGGGTTGTTAAAGTTCAAAAGCTATTTTACATGGGAAATTGACTTGCCATGTTCGGTAAATAATTCGGGGGTGCTAGACATGGCATCTTTGTGTGTGAAGCAAGAGACAAATCTTCTAAAGCTCAGTGTGCTGTAACAATCGTGGGTTATAAGACGAAGGCCAAACATTGTGCATGGCGCTGAAGAAAAGCAAAGGAAAAAAAATCCATCGTTTTTCTTTTGGTAAGAAAAGAAAAGAATATAGAACCCGCCATAAGAGTTAATTTTTCCAATGCAAAGAGACAGTTTGCAATAGAGATCTTCTATTTTTAACATGATGTAAGAGCGGTGCAGACATTTACTCAAAGACGCAATCTGATGAACGTAGCTGACACTCTCGGTCCCCAATGATTGATGCGTATTTGTTTACTCGGCGCATAAATATTGCAATTTTCTCATTAAATTTAAATATGATCCAGGCGAAAAAGCAATTTTGCACGGAGAAAAGATGTTGCATCGCGGATAAAAGCTTCCTTCTGTCAGTAATCAATTGATATATATTTCCTTACAAACCTTCAATTTACTAATAAGAATGAAAGTGATGGGCAAGATGATATGATAATTTAGTGCAATGTTTTGAAATGGAGTGCTGTGTTAAATAAGCAGTTTCCATGGCATCTAATTTCTGGTTGATTTTTCTGTCGTTGTATTACGGATTGTTGCTGAAGATATCTAATTTTGTTTTTATTTTGCAAGCACAACCTGTAGATAACGGTACTACAATACCAATGTAATAGCTCAAATTAATTTAAATTTAACCTCAACAGTTCTTCATTTTGACGGACAATTTCATACTTTACAATTTTGTAATGATTTGTTGATAACTTTTTGGGGGCTTCAATTTTTGTGATAATTATTCTTGAATAGGAAAAGAGGAAATGAACATGGGACATGATGAAGCAGTTGTTTTTCGAGTAAAAGTGTGTGTATTGTAGGAGAACATTTATCGGCGTATTGACATGATGAGGGCTCTCTGGTGCGGTCCATTGAGACATTACTTCCCATCATTGCATGCACCTCACGTCTTCTCAGCCAATATTTTTTCTGTTAATCCCATGGTCAAACAAGGCTGGGAACGACAGGGGCTTGTCAAACCTGCTGGCCTCCTTCTTGTCACTGCAGAACTCCGGGTCTCTCGGGCCTTCACGTTCGTATAGTTTTTGATGTTGTGCAGCAGTAACGGCAAAACTCGTTGTTTAAGTAAAATAAACTTTTCGAATACTGGATTGAGACAGGTCTTTCACGAAAGATGTACATGTATGAATTGCCACTGGCGT
The DNA here is from genome assembly GCA_038406195.1 of Haplosyllis anthogorgicola. NCBI lineage: Eukaryota > Metazoa > Annelida > Polychaeta > Phyllodocida > Syllidae > Haplosyllis > Haplosyllis anthogorgicola. The sequence continues at coordinate 16,956 of JBCAUI010152199.1, forward strand.
AAAGCGTGTAACAATTGTGGTAGCAGACAGGGCATTTGACAAATTTAGTTGTTTGAGTTTGGGACAGTTGGTTGATGCCAATGACTTGTGTCAGTAATGGCTTGTATGATGCATGGTTTTTGAAGAAGGGGATGTCGTCGTTGTAAAACCAGTGTAAATGTTTGAGTTTTCTGTAAACACAACTGATGACATGGCCTCAAAAGCTGCACACACAAGGTGAAGATGGAAAGGCCTTGTTTACCAACTGCCAGATAAAAAATCTTTTGCAGAAAAAAACTCCCAACTCACAGAACTCGACTGCTAGGGACAAATCAGTAGCTTAGCGTTGGCATTGCAGAACATTGTAGGCATTCCGCGGTGGATTTTTCTCGGGCAAAAAGTTGCCGTGGAAAGACACAAAATGACAAGTTTGATTTTGTTTGGTTTACCATTTTTGGTGGGAAGGGCTTAAACTTGTGTAAGGAATGAAACAATGTTGATAGTGTTTTCGGGGATTACACAGTTTAGATACCTGTCAGAGCAGGAACTGCTACCCAAAGATATTTATGGTATGACATTGGGTGCTACCATTATTGGTATGACATGCTTACTCATATAAATAGCTGTATTTACTTCGCTTGCAGTGGTCAGTTGTTAAAGCATGATTATGCATTCGGGATGAGTCTGTCTTGTTTGTCTTTCGTTGCCAGTCAGTCTGCTAGACCTGTGAATGACAGTTATGTCTTGGTCCTTTGCTGCCATAGAACAAATATACTCGTTCTGAAGGGCAGCGGAGGACTAAACAGAGCGGTGGGACCCCCTTCAAGAGCCAAAGCATCTCCACCACCGCGGTCTGTGATGGTAGCGAAAAACTGAATTGGATTCTTTTCAATGCCAAGAATTCTAAAGGTGAAGACTTGATGTGTCTGTCTGCTTGCTGCACAACTATTTACTTTCTTTATTAAACTGTGAACTATGCACAAATGCCGCCTGACACTTGACTTGATTTTTTACAAAAGACCTGCACGGCCTATGCTGTGTTGAGGATGCCTTAAAGTCTGTTTATATATCCATGAGAAAACCTGCAGTAAAAACCACGAAAACTATTCTTGCACCACTCGTAAATGGTTTCTTTGCTTAAAAGCTTGTTTTTATACAGGCTGACTATTGAAGTCCGAGCAAACGATATACACATCCAAGTTGCCATTCCCTAAACACTCGAGGCTTTTATCACAGAATTTGACTTTTACTCAAACAAAACTTTGCCTTTTTGGACTATTTACAGCCCTGGCCTTTCAATTGTACAAAGAAATTACATTGGCGCCATGTATGTTTGTAAACATCAAAAGCCAATGTATTCACAGACAGTAGCTTTAAGCACTCTTCACAAAATTTCGTTTTTTCAGAAAAAATTACCATTTTACTGTCATTTTCAAATTGCCTTTGATATGTTCACGTTTTCGCATTTACATATAGACTCACATTGGATTGCAAAGTGATTTCGGAGTCCCACTGTATTTGCCATATTACGAGAACCAACCCAAAAGGCAGGCCAAATCATAAGCCTATGGTGTAAATTGCTAAATGAACGAACTTGGAGCTTATTACATGTATCAAAGATTTGTCAGAAAATTCCAGGCAATACTTTTGTCAACTTTGATCTGCATCAGACTTTGACTTTTAACCTCTCAGCGTTGCCATGTTTGAATTTTCTAAGTCATTGGGCATGAAGAATGTGCCAGGGCGGTCCCTGTTAACCCTTTTTGACATGGCATACCCCGGTATGGCCCTCCATACCCCACACAGCTTACCTAATTGTGGTCTCCTTACAGCAGCAATATTATTTATTCCCAGAAAGCATATAGTTCATAATTTGAGAAATGTGTCAATAAACGATTAACGTATACATCAAAGTCATCTGTCATCTGAAGTCAATGCATCACAACTTTGCGGTTGGCTGAAAACGTCAGACCCACAGAACACACACATTGGTAGATCCAACACTGTAAAACTTACATGTAGTTACCGGATAAAAATAGTGGAAAACATTAACAATCTTACGATATAATTATACTTTCAATTACATAACAAGTGAACGTTGTGCCCAGGTAATAATAGCCAAAGGATGTGACTTTTTAATCTTGAAACACAGGACAGAACACGAAACCGTAATGCACCAAGATCCTTATCAGGACTATTGTCAAGTCAGATAATTAATTCTCCAGGTTGCAAATAAAGCGCGAGATATGTGTTGTGCCGCTCTAATGCTACAAGGTGAATGACGAATGGTTGGGACGACTAGATTATGACAAGGCATGTGTATCTTTTTCATACTCCGTTGGCCGTGTCATTGCTTGCGTAAACTTGAATACCTTTAATTTTTAGGCAGCTGCAATTGTGTTCGCTTACTGCATTTTCACGCCTTAATTTATAGTTGAGAATTTCAGGTGCCAACTTGTACAAACGATCATCCGTATTTTATCAACGTTTCAGTTTTTAGTGTACACTTTGGTTGATTTAACGAGATTCTAAACGGTGGTGGTCTTGTCTCAAATTTGAGATACCTTTCTCAACCATGTTAATCTTTTGTCTTCATTATTAAGATTACTTATAAATATTTGTTAATGTCGCCAGAGCTCTGAAGTAAATTTGTATCAATAGATACGAAAAAATGAAACACACATATTGTTATTCGGGATGATGATTTTAGGTCAAAACGCTGAGGGCACTAATGCAAGCACGAGGCGCTTGTACGAATCTGCTGCTGTAATTAATAATGACGAGTAATTATGAGTTTGTATTGCAGGTAAATAATTAAGCTGGCATTGTCCTCAGGGCGGGGGAGGGGTGGTAGTGGTTACGGCTGCAGGTGCTGTTGATAGCTGCTGAAGGAAGGAAGAATGACACAGGCAGCCGCAGCCTCAGCCCCCATCTCTTCCCCTCTTATTCATTCCCGTGAGGGATCGAGGCAGTGGCTCTAGTTATTATCTCTCTATTCTCCACCAGCCTTCATAGAAAACGTTCGTAGACCTTGACTAAATAGACTGCACATTAAAGAGACTGCAGTTAGATCATTATGAGCCTGTTAATTAGTACATTGTTCTATTGTGTCTTTGCAGGAGTGTGATCAGGTGCACATAGACGATGTATCATCGGATGATAACGGCCAGGACCTCAGGTGAGTTAGATCGACGCACGATATCTTGCTCAGTGTGCACGACACTAATCCACATGTAACCCCTATTTGTGACCTGCCAATACGGCCCCGCCCTGTGTCCTCGTCACTCTAGTGCAGGACAGTAAAGTTCAAAACTATTAAGTACATTTATATCTATGAATTGACAAGTACATTGTCTTCGTTGGCAACAGTCTCGTTGACACAAAAGGAAAAATCATTACAACCGGCATTGTGCGAAATATACCCTCCACGTTTACATCAAGGTTTCAAGATTGCTTTTTAATTTCGAGTACCGTCCAAAGTTGCTTCTTCAAATTTCTTGGAAATGTGACAGAGAAGTAAACATTTATTAGCCATTTATTAAACTTCTTGCATGCATTTTATGAGGATGAACCGAGAAGTACAATTTCACGTTTTGATCTGATGCGGCCAAGTTTACTGAATTTTAAAAGTAAATGGTGAACAATGATGTCACATCATAAATGAATCATTAAAGTCATGTTTCCATCTCCTTTCGGCGTTGTAATTGAGTATAATTACGTTCAGTTTTCGCCTTGTTAGTTTGATTTTCTAGCTACTTATAAAGATGTTTTGGCAAATTAAACAGGAAATTGTAGTTCGCTTTGAATAAGTTGCCTCATCATTCAGACGAATGAAGTTGTACGTTATTATAGCTCTCACGCCGGGTCAATTTTCTCAAAATTTCAAATTAAAACTTTTGGTAGGAAGATAAAGGGAGGTGTCTAGTTGATGGGGTCATAGACCACAGTCCATCCTTCACGAAAGGGCTTTGCGTGTTGCAGTCAAACATGCTTGATTCACAGCACATTATCGCACAATAGCCCCCGTGCTGGGGAAAATACAGCAAATCTGGGGCCCTGGAGTGCTGCTTCATTTGGATTAGAACACAGGGGAGGAAGGGGGTTTGAAAGGCTCCTGCAGAACGAGGTATTGTTTCGGGGACAAAAGTGCCAGGGATGAGTGCGCTTTGTCGCAGTTCTGTCACATCTTTGTGGCAGTCAAATGTGCGCACAGCTAATTAACCTGCCGCGTGCGTACCAAGAGCTGCCACTCCGCGCGCAACAAAAGACTCCGCGCGCGTATCCACCATTAGATCTGTCTGGTCCCTTTGTGCTAAAAGGACCCTTTTAGGATTTTTAGATTTAGCGGTAGGGGTCATTATACGCACTACAATTGCTTGAAATTGGCCCCAGAACTAATTGAATCGAGTATTATGTCAGAATAATAATACAAAGGTAATAGGCAGCATATGCGTCCAAATTGCACATTAATAAAAATGTAGCGGTGGGCTATTATAAAATGATTACTTCGAAAGAAAAGTAAGTGTGAGGTAAATTGGCCAAGTTTCTTTGGTACATTGGAGATGTCTTTCCTCTGAAGAATTTTCTTCACCAGAATCACAAAAGAAAGCGTATTTATTAGATGTAGATAAATTGATTCTTAATTGGATCGAATCATTTGCACAAGAAACGTACTTTGAATGCTGTCTGCAATGAGAAAATCAACAAGCCGATAGTAACGGGAATCTGGACAAGAACATGAATGGGATCCTTAAAGAGGCAAGCGACAAGCTGGTCAGTCACAATAGGGAAAATCTTTACTGTTTGCTAGGCAGTGTTTACACTGATGTCCAGTTAATTGATGTTTTGCCCATTTTTCGCTGCATGACAAATATAACGATCGGCCGATGCCTGTATTGAATAAACAGGCAATGTGCTCCAAATTGGGGCGCTTTTCTTCGCTGAGTCGATAAGCTGTTTTCTTGATGGTTCTCAAAGGAGCATGTTTTGTCGGGTGAAAACATGCAAATCAGTTAATGACATGCACAAGGGCGAACAACTGTCGACCAAATTGTGTTTGCCGAGTTAGTGAATGTACGGACATTAGTAGGGACACAGGTCAGGCCAAGTAAGAAGCCAACGTCGCATTTAAACCATCTTAGTGTCATAACCTCCGACCACACAATGTCGTGCGTTAATCCAATAACCAACAGGCAAAACACGGACTGATAAATCTCTTTAATATGGCTGCCCGTACTTGACGTGACTGTGTGCCGTGAAAAGTGCGAGCCCTTCATAATTTCCATATTAAGGAAGTGACCAAAGCATTTATGTGGCAGTTTGCAGACATAACCTCTCACCTTGCTTCCGTGAGTCTAAAGTCAAACAGCAAGACAAAAAGCCGTAGCTGCAATGGTAAAGAACAGCTTGTCACGAGGCAATGCAGTTTTCTGAATATTTTGCTCAGCTGTCATACAGACAGAGTCTAGTGGATTTTTCTGGGGGAAACATTGATTGCCAATCATCTTGTAAATTACTGGTCTAAAGTGAAGAGTAAATCTAAATGCAGTTTGAGTATTTGTCTCCCCACTACTACCCCAGATGCCTTTTAAAAGATGCAAGTTGCATGCGTAGTCAGGTCTTCTCAATATTTTATGCCGTCTAATCAATAGTTATTAGGATGTTAAAATCCCTGTCATTGTTGATATTACCATTTTCACACACAAATACCGTACCATTTCCATTCAGCAAAATTGTAGCACTTTTTAACTCAAATTATCCTTGGAACAAGTAAATCAGGATCACACTTTTTTGGTCAAACCAAAATCAGGCTGACGTCTCTAAATTGGCTTCTAACCTACTTTGCCATGGATCATTAACTTTCACTGAAAAGGGTTTAATTTAACTGAATTGACTTCAAATCATTATAACCAATCGTGTTTAAAAAAAGCTATTTAGATAAACGTGTAATTGGGGTATTTTCCTTTGTGAATTAAAAAGTTCACATAAAGCTAATAAAATATTTAAAGAGTCTTTATCTTTCTGGTAATTAACCGATGAATGAATACAACATGTCTGATCTGTTTAATTATATTTAAATGTTTTATCTCGTTTCAGTACGTACAATTTTGCAACCGACGGTTTCCACGCAGCGGCCACTAACGCTAACTTGTGTCTAGCGACGGGCGTGCGAGGGGGCGTCGACTGGATGCGAAAACTAGCGTTCAGATATAGGAGAATAAAGGAAATATACTCCAGTTATAGAAATAATGTAGGAGGTACGCAACAGAAGATCACTCTCTTCTCCCGCCATGCAGTTTCTGTTCCTTTTTTCCTCCCATCTATGATGTAAAAAAGCTACTAATTAGGCTAATTGTTGTGGAGTTAGGAACGTCTGTGGTGACATCTGAAGTATGTTCGCTGACTGTAAATCCTTAGTTTTTGTTTCAATTAAACTACAAAGTTTCAACGAGATATTATGTAATCCTTGGGATCATTCAGTATTTTACTTTACTTCTTTTCAGGTTTATTAGGGGTACAAAAGAGAGAACAGTGGTTACAGTTACGGTCAGAAATAGAAGTTTTGACGGACAACTGGTTAACGCTCGCGCTTAAATCCCTCTCCATTATCAACTCAAGGTATGGACAATTATAAATATGTATCTGTCGTATTTTTAACTGGTAGGATTCAGTCCAGCACAGGATGTGCATTTGGAATTAAGGTAATGTTCTCGTAGATCATCTCATCGAAATATCGGTCCCAATTTCACCAAACACTGTATTCTACGTACAGTCTTTTTTAATGGTTCGCAGAAGTGCTTTTATTCATTCAACAGTAACAAACTTTTTCACAAACACATAAAAAAGTATTTTCTAGATGGTACAGAAAGAAAATGATGATGAAATCGTACACAAAATATACAATGCAGTGTTATCACTAGGTGTATACAGTTTCACCTTTTTGCCTCAATAAGATAAATGATAAAATAAATCATTTGCACTGAAGCACCCAGTGTTAACGTAAATACTTCAAAGTCTATCAGTCGAAGGGTGCACTGCCAATACATAAATGTAAAATATGAAGCTGATAAGATTTTTGCTTATGGGAGCACCTCCGATTTGTAGAAATTCCCCCTTTAGCCTTAGATAAAGAGTAAAAGATATATAACAGTTTAAACATCATTTGTTCCCGTTAGATAGTTATGAACCCGAATATTTGTAGGTGTGATAGGCTAAAAATGCTGAAGTCGAGACTTCATGTCTCCATCTCTAATAAGAGGAGGTGTTCTTGTCTGGATTTAACACTTGAAAGCAATTGAGAGAATTAAGATTTTGCTATGTAACGGCATTGTTTATTCAAGTATACATAGAACTGCTTGTCATACCAAAGATTTCTCTCCAATCCAGACCTAGGCTTAACTTTCATACTGTGTCCCTATTACGTTTCTTGATTTTACATAAATCATATTTCTTGCTATTTAGCAGTCATCCCAGTTATGCTTAAACACAGGGAAATCCTTGATTTGTTTTCAAGATGAGTTCTCGATTTTAACAGCAGTCGTACCTTTGATGATCATAGCTAGATAGCCGAGAAATGTTACTAAATTGATTCTAGTCTTACATAGCAAATATGATACAACTATGATAAGTTTACAGATATCTAAGCCGAGCCTACAGGAAAAATATCCCCACAATTTCTCTATTATTTCTATCGAAGAAAAAGAAACATTTTAGGATTACACATTTAGATCGTTCTTGTGTACAATAAAAAGGACTATTGAGATAGATAGAAACTACCTACAGAAAGTATTGAAATAAACAAACCGCAGACAATATTTATTTTAGGAAACCTGCAATATTTATAAATTATTTTTGTTAGTTGTTGAAATCATATTGTGTGGGTTGACTAGGTTCACATCGGTGAGAAGACTTTTAGTGTTAATTCGAATTGCGACATTCTTTTCTGTCGAGGCGAAATATCAGGTGCTAAATAAAAGTATTAAGTGTAATTTAATTTTCTAATTTTATACTATTCTAGGTCTACATGTGTAAATGTACTAGTGACAACTACACAGTTGGTACCAGCACTGGCCAAGGTTCTACTCTATGGGCTTGGTGGTGTATTCAATATAGAGAACATTTATTCTGCTACCAAAATAGGTAAGTATTGTAAGTTGGAACTAAAATGTTCTCATAGAAAATATGAAACAAATCCCAATTAAGATGTGTTAAAGCCTTTCGTTCATATCTTTTTAAAATTATTTCAGGTAAAGAGAGTTGTTTTGAGAGGATAGTGTCTCGGTTTGGGCGCAAATGTACATATGTAGTTGTGGGTGATGGACGAGATGAGGAGGCAGCATCCAAACAGGTAATCATCACATTAACAATTAGCTTCTCATTGATGCATTTGATCATGAACAACCAAGAACAGGGAACAAATAGCATGGACAGTCGTTAAGGCTACTTCTGTGTTATGAAAGTTTCAAGGTAAAAAAACCCCACATACCATAACTATTTGCAAATTTGGCTTTGTTCACAATGTGCACATACAACCCACTATGCGAATCCTTTGGTAAATGTACAATATTTCTGGAAAGTTATGTCACCTCGTGTTCTAGAGAACTGAACTTTTGCATATCGTAAGATGACTCACGGTTTGCTTCTGTGTACTCCAGGTAATCCAAGGAGACATTGGGCCTTGAATCTTGGCAATCAAGGTTCTTTGCTTAGATTCGCTGGTTAGATGTGGTGCCATTGTTTCAATAATTAGGACAGAGCAAAAAGTGCGGCATGCACGGCTGTCGGAGTTGGGTGTCCCAGGAGAGGCAGCAGCGATGCAACTCTATCTATCTGTGTACACAGTTATAAAACAAACACATCGAGCCTATTGCCATTCTTTGTGAAATCGAACCAGCTCCGACACAAACTTCTGTAAACAGCGAGAAAGCAGGGGTGTAAAAAAGTTGCCCCGCTTCAAAGGCTGACAGGGAAAGTGGTACACGCCAAAGATTACGCCACCTTTGCTACAGCTCTGCGGCTGCTCTGCCGGCGCTCGGCCCCTCGTAACGTACTCAGTTATGATTATGCCGCATGATTGATAATATTGTCTTACATACTCTACACATGATTATGTCTGCAGCGCTGTGAGTGACAGTTTATTTCGAGTGGTTTGGCTATGAAATAGGTCCAAATTGCACTAGGAAAGATGTAACTCTAGGAGAACAGATAAACTATCTGTGAAGCTTTGAAGTGGCGCTTCCTTGCACGAAAGGGACAAGGTGTGCCCAAGTTTCCTGGCAGATTGCTTCTGTTTCACAACACACAAGTGGCTTGACCTCCGCATAACAGTTAACACTTTTAATATAACAAAATACACAAACTTATGGGAGTTTTTGCAACAATTATAAACAAATAAAACCAGCTAGAATTTCATGTTGGTGCATTTTGAAGAATTTGAAATAATTGCTCACAATACGTATGAAATGCAATTGCTTTTACTAATCATCGTTTCCCTCTGTTTTCAGATGAACTGGCCATTCTGGCGGATATCAAATCATTCCGATCTGGCTGCCTTACACCATGCACTGGACCTAGGCTACCTCTAGTCCTTTCCCTCACTCCAGCCAAACACAGCCATCCTTACTGTTGTACTGACCAATTCCTATGAAAGGGTATAACAATTGTTGACCAATCACGCTTCACTTTGACTGTCTCACCCGTGCTGGGCACAGCATGGATTTTCATTCTGGATTTGAGTTGGACTAGCCAATTCATCAGACAGGATATAATTTATATAGACGGAGAATCAATTTGTTTGATTCCAATGCATTGCAGCGCCGGTTGAGTGGTCTGAGTCCAGGAAAACAAACTCAGTATAAAGAAAGCCCTGTTGTGAGTTGCCAGTACCTCTGTGCTCGACCCGTGATTCCAAGAACGGATTTGTCAGCAGGACCAGTGCTCAACCGCATGCGAATGACATTACAGAGATACTCACGTGAAATTGACTCAGTTTTCTTCAGAGACTCTAAACCAGAGATATAAGAAGATAAACTCACCAAAGTGTGCATAGAGCTCAGAAAACTGTACCAGAGGGTGCTGAAGAATATCGCTACATTCTGTCTACTTCAATAAATGTACTTAAATTATAGCATAATAAGGACAAGGATCATACAAGTACACTATAGTGTATACTGAGAGCTTTACTAAACACAACACAAGTGCAAGAATATTGTATTGTTATAAAGAAAAAGTGCACATTTTATTATGCAGACAGATGAAAGACTTATACTACATACGTGAATTACTTATTTTACAAAGCATTGTGCAAATGGAAAAAGAATATTAAAATAGAAAAAGTATTGTTAGTAATTTTTATCTTATTATCAATTCATACTGAAAACAAAGCATTGAGTCATTGATATATTTAATATATTACTAAATGTTTCACTTGGTAATGTTCTATGTGTTACTTACTACATATATGGTGAGAAAGATAGTAGGGACAGAATTGTATCACAATTGATGGAATATGTGTACTATATTTTCTTACTCACGCGTCCATTGTAAAATTATCATCCACCTCTTCCCTTATTGCATAATATAAACCCAAAGCCCAGTTATGTTGAATGAAATGCTATAAACCTATTTCAAGTCATTTACTGTAGTATTTTTCATAATTTAGTAGCTGATTATTAAAGATTTTACTTAGAATATATCTGAGTAGGCCCGTGAAGCGGTCACAAGATTCGTCCAATATAAGTAAAGATAGTGATCTGCAGCCTGTACATATTAGTGAATTATCCAAGATCACGTCTTAAACATAAAGAAAGCCATAATGTTATCCACTTTGCCAAAAAAGGACCCACAATCACCCCAGAAAAGATAAAATGTATAAATGTTATTTCCTTATTATCTTTTGTTTGGTTTTATGTTGTACTTTGTATTATTTTCATGTTTTCCTTTATTTAATATGTTTTATAGATTCAGGGAAATAATTGATATCTATTTTGAAAGAAAGTTCACAAATAAGATGGCTATACATGTTCCTTCCTACAAATATAAAACATTTGTGCACAAAACAAATGTCTTTTAAAATATTAATGAAAGCTAATTGTTATTTGGATTTATACTGTGCAATGTAGTTTTGTTGATACTTGGAATGAATAAGTGAAACACAAAAACTATATACTTGTATTATAATTTGAGGAGAATTTCTAAATGAAATGGCTCTTTAAAATAAATCAGTATGTTTGTTGGGTTTAATTTTTCACACATCACTGTTTTCTGATTCAATGTTCAATTAGTGCATATCTATAGACATGCATAATTCATGTGATTTCGTGCTGTTATTAAAACTGATGTATCATTCCTTTATTTTGCATATAGATCAACTGTATATTATTAATTGGTATGTTGAATTCATTGACATAATTAATCACTACCATTATGCATGCCCATGGATGTGTTGCCACACAAAGAAGATGATAAATTGTTTTAGCCTTTTTTCACCTGTAGAAAAGTAATGATCAAAGAATAGTTTTTTTCACTTCCGATTTAAACAAGTTACTATTTTGAGTCTCAGAAAATGTCTTTTTTCCATGTACAATATTATAAATATAGATCCATAATCTAAATGTAGTGGATGATGTCATTTTCAATATGTAAACTTAGTGTGTTTCCATGATCAAACAACTTCAAATTGTGTGAAATGTTTCTGAGCAATAAATGACCACGTGTAATGTGAATTGTAACCTCTTGTCTGTTCGTTATTTGCCAACAAATTACTAAGTCATAATGTTAATTATCAACTGGACCCTCAAAATCGAACAAGACTGTATGTGCGTATTAATGGAGGCCATCCCACAATATCTTAAAAGTGACGTCAAAATAGTGTGTACAAAAACAGTAACTTACTCAATAAAGGAATTTTGAAGTTACTTGTCTAATTCGCCTAAATATCTTGCCCAACAAAAATTAATTTCGAAAAACCTTGATGTATCTTATATTAAAAACAACTAAGAAGCCTCGTTGGCAAGGTACGGTACTGAAAGTTTAGCAACCGTGAGCCTGGTTAGTACTTGGAAGGGTGACTGTTTGAGATACACTGCAGGAGTTGCTAAAGATGTGATTGACGTCTGCAGTGTTTCACTACAGCTTATGTCATATGAACAGCTAGACTTTGCCAGAGTGCTCCCCAACTCATTAAAAAGGTTGGGGTGTGTGCTGCCATGCCTATATAACTGGTGAATATAAAAAAAATGTGAACTGTCAGAGCATGTGCAACCAAAATTCTTTTAAGAAGGAGTGTGTGAATGAGTGCTACAATGAAGGGCTGAACCAAATATAGGTAGCGCCCTGTATGAGACGGCTAACCTATATGTTCCCTATGCAGGGAGTTGATCTGGGAGGAGGTGGCTCCCTCTCACAAATGCAATGGCACAGTACAAAAAACTGAGATCAGCAGAAAAATAAAAAATTGTAAAGCGCCGTTGAAACTCGCACAAACATAACAAACTAAATGAAACTAAAACATACCAAGATATTCAGAAAGAAATACTTGCGTGTCATAAGGTTTTCGGATTATTCTTATTCTTACTTCTTAGTTTGAAGAATTGAAATAAGAATGTTACTTAATTTAGTTAGAAAGTTTAGCCTTGTTACGCAGGCAAAATTACTGGACATGAAAACCACTGTTTATGATGGATAAGGAACGACGACGAAAGAAAATCTTTGTATTACATAGAGTCCTTTGTTTCAATGCTGCCGTGCTGCGTTCTGCTTCTGAACCATTTCACTTTTAAAACACATTTCCACCAGATCTCACCACTGCATGGTAAACGGAAAGCTACAGCTGCTGCCACACCGCGTAAAGTTTTAATTGTCCCGCAATCACAAAAATTAAAGTTTTAGTAGTTTTTTGTCACAGAATTTAAGTTTTTAAATCGAACTTTTCTCTAGTTGACTTGCAGTATACAGTACGTAGTTTATATTTTCATGTATGTTTGCTATGAGTTGATTCAATGAATCTAAATAAAGGTTTGCTACCAGTGGGAGCAAAGATCGTATTGGTCGAACAAGGCGCACAGGGTCTTCAATTCTTCTCAAGCACGTCGGGACACAGAATAATATCAAATAATAAAAACACTTCAAGGTATTCGAGGATACACTGTGACTTTTTTATTCTTTGCAAATGTGAATGACATTTATAATGAATAAAGCGTATTTACATAATACACCACCACATCGCATGTTAAGACACCCGTCATAATAGAAGGATAAATCGATGCCATAAACATTAAGTTATCCTTACATTCAACAGGGAGACTTAATCCCTAAAATGCGCAAAGTGAGTTACCTATATGTTCTACAGTACTTCTGCAGGAATACATTTTGTTAATATAATCGTAGGAAACTCTACCGACGACTAGAAGTGGCAAATTATCCACAAGCCCGGTTTTTGTTAGCAATATTGCTAGTTTCATAACAGAACATATAGATTTTTAGCAGGATCTGAATTTCCGAACATTAACCGAAATTGGTTAGTTCCGTAAAACTGACCTTAAAATAATTGTTAAAATGAACCTGTATAGTTTGTAACTTTTCAGTGAAGAACTTCTGGAGAATATAGTTAAATACTAAATTCTGATTATCTCTTATGTACTAACTTCAAATAGTACAGAAACACATTAGATATATAGAGATAAAAATATATAGGATTATTCATGAAAATATAAAGCCAACACGTTATGAATGTTTGAGTTTACACAGATTTGTTACCTATACAAAGCAGCATAATTACGAGCAGCCTTTTCTACTCACTGCTAGAGTTTTCCCAATAAGGCAGCCTAAGGCGGATCCCCTCTTGAGACTAACAGTACTCTCTGATCTCTCATTCATAAGGTATTTTTTTCACCTTTCCTCATTTGAGTTGTTTTCTTTTACCTTTCATTATTTGAGAAAACTCTAGTTATCTACATGCACTATGATAATTTCATAAATTTGTTCTTATTTGCCAGTATGTCTACATATGATTATGTAGTGTCTTGGAACTCTTGTCACACCTTGTAGAGACCAGTGCCTGATTGTATACCATCTGTACACAACTGTGGAGTAATAACTGCAGCAATTACAAGTTTTGCAAATACTTAACGTGTTATCGTCTCAAACAAATGGTAACATGGTTCATCTATCATTGCTACCGGTACATTAAATATCTATCACAGCATGCAAAACTTTGAACTTTAAGTGATATTAAGATTATCTTCTATTTTTCTATTTATACACTGTACATTAATAATAATTGTCTTACTTTTCATATGTTGTTTTGTATAGTTAGTTACATCACATGAAGTTTTGAACACCAGGTGTTTCTACATAACTATGATATTTATGGTTTTGGTCGATCTGGCTCGGCAACCCTCTTTGGCTTAACAATTAAATTCCGCTTTACATATATCTATATATTGCAAATCAATAAAAATCATAGATATTTTATGTTAATTTAATTTTGTTTAACAAAGAAAAGGATATTGTATCATTAATGCTACAAAAGTAAAACAGTAACATGTCAGTTTTTGCAATGTTTTCATCAGATGGTAAATCAAATACCCTAATTTTTCTACGGAGATCAAATGCACAGCATTTCTCTTTTAACTATGTATCAGTAGCTATTAAATCTACTAATAATCTGTAATGGTTATTTTTTTTAACAATAATACTTAATAATAAAAATAACAATGTTGTAAAATCAACAAGCAACTTTTCTCAGTGTTACAACCTCAACATCAACTTCAACAGATTCCTGTTTTGACTAGATATGTTACAAGTTGCATCACTTATCTTCCAGATTTACATTTAAAGGAGACATTTTTTTGCGTTTATAGCCTTTTGAATAACATAAATAGAGATATACATATATGTATGTATGTATGTATTAAATGATACACGGTGTCAAATCTTTTCAGGATCGATCACGCTTCAGTGTAAATTAAGTACATTACAATAGCAGGAACCAGATTTGAATCCACAAACGCTGGAATGTCAATTATTTTGATATGAAGTTTTGCTTCAAGCGGTCAACAGAAAAGATAATAAAACATAACAATAATATTACTATTATAAAAAGAAACGATGTATAACAATTTAACAATATACTAAATGTAATAGTTTGCCATGTTAGATGAATGCTTAAAATTGTACAATTAAAATGTTATCTGTAGAATACATTCGGAGATTGCCTTAAAATTTGTTCTTTGTCAAATTGGAATGATTAGTATGTAATCTGGAAAAATTTAAACTACATAAATTTAATCACCAGGAAATCGAATCTAGAATATATATATAGTTGTTGGTTTTAGACTCAGTGCGTTTTGTAAAGCAAGCATATACCAAAATAACAATATAATTACTCATGTCTATGTAAGTACAAGTTCAGATAAATATGATCTATCACTTTGCACAATCTAAATAATGTCTTATTTGTTTGTATACAGTATTACATACATAATTTTATATAGCCTGAGATCTACTTGTGAAATGCTTCTAATCTAGATTTCTACAATGTGCATTCCATAATTACAATTTTATTTGCTTTATTACTCATAATCCCCTCCTTCTTTATTATTTACAGCTTTTCCTCTTCACAATCCAAAATAACATTTTCCACATTGCTCTTGCTGTGTAATTGTGTGTGAACAATTCTCTACCCTGTATAACCTAATCTAAGAAGCTCTTACAGAAAACGTCAAGAAAATATGTTTTTTATAATTAGGTCACACAAGCTGATAGAGTTTTAACCGTCGTATTGTAGAGAAGAATTCTTAAATTAGCAGAACAACTAATTTCTGTAGATTTCTGTGATTTCCTGTGGTTATTGAGTTGTCACTACTCGATATTAATTCATCAAATTTGTCTAATTTATCTAAACTGGGAAGTAAAAAGGTACCAAAATAAGTAGGATTACTATTATTAGTACATCAGTATTGGTAAAATGAATGAAAATGGTTAA
>JBCAUI010152200.1:0-17864 GCA_038406195.1 Haplosyllis anthogorgicola
TTGAGTGCTGAACGTATGTACATATGCATGTGTGTCATTGTGTGTTCCCAGCAGCACTGGCTGCTTACTGGCTGGGTGGACCTTTATACTGCCGGTTGACCTTTATATTGATGTGGTAACCAAGGCTACGGGTAAACAGAATAGACCGGCTGTAGGTCCCCGGATTAATGTGCTAGATTGACGGGAGACTTTGCTTGGTTATTCGGCGGGGAAGAGGGCAGGGTAACACGCTAACAAAAGTCACCGCTAGACACCGTTAATAATTGAAGGTCAAACGTGTAAACTCTTCTGAACCTTTCAAATTTTCGAGTGTTTTAGATACAGCAGAAGAGGCATTAGGTGTAGAAATCTTCACAAATCCTTTCCGTGATTGCATTTCTACTTCAAATTTGCTCCACATTTTGATTGGCAAATGGAAATTTATATTGTCCCAATCTTTCACCCTCTGTGTGGATCCCCAAAAGCTTAGAAAGTAATTTCTGCAAGATGGTCTGGGAGATTTAGACTTAATTCGGGGGCAGCTATCATCATTAATGGTTTGTTGGACTCTGAGAATTAAGTCCGAGATTGCTAAAATGGAGTTTTACCTTCGAGGCCTGTAACCGACGTTGAAAACAGCACAAGAGTTCTAAATGATCCTTCAAAAATTGTTATTATTTTAGACGAAATAACCAACTACAGAAACAATAATTTAACTTTTGGTATATTTTGAAATTGTTCTTATCAGTATGCAGTTAGACCTGTTAGTCTAAACCTCAGATATCAAACTGACGTGTCCAGATTCAGTTGCGGACTTGTAGTGTGATTACACTGGGGAATTATGGGCAGAAATGAACTTTGATGGATGGCATTTTCTGGCTAAAAAGTCGATATTTAGCTGGAGAAGAAGTTTGGTGGATGACAAAAATGTAGCTGTGATGGGAGAATGGTATGACATAAAGTATGACAAGGAATGAGGCGGAAGCGAGTAGAAGGGAAATGTATGGAACACCGTTAGCATCGCGAAATTGTTCAAATCATGGGTTTTTATTATTGGTTGCATTGTGAGTTAGTATCAATTGGTCTGTGGTTATTATTAATAAAAAGGTAGTAAACTTTTAGGGTATTTTTGGCATGAGATTTGGCCTTTAACGCCGAAAACTAAATCTCTGTATCGCATTCGTAACGCTGACACGTAGAAGTGAACTAATATTTTATTGTATCTTTAGACGCAATATAAAAACAACTAGAAGACTTGTGGATTGGGGAACACAATTAGACCAGAATACGAATCACAAAAGACGTCAACAGTGTGTGATAGCTTATGTAATGAAAATGTAACTAAGATTAAGATTTTCGTAGAAGGCCACAAAGAACAAGTTGAACACTCAGAACGAAAAATATGTATGGAAGCTTTACAAAGTAGATCGATTCATAACATTCAAAGTTATGCACGCCATATTTCCAGCATGAGAGTGAAATGTTCTCTAATTTGAGTGAAAGCCCATTTCTGTATAGGCTGTCGGAGAAGACCAGTCTCCCATTTAAAGAAATGATAGGTTGCAATTGGATCTTGCAATCATACAGTCAATTAGTCAACGGCATGGGACATGTAGCATCGCAGGATGCAGCCCCTTAATGGCAGGGAGGGTTCCTAAGTAACGAGAGAAAAAGTAGGAACCCAGTCCGGAAATATGACAGCACATGGTAAAGAAATTGGACAATTTCGTAGAAATTTGTCACAGCTGAACAGTGGAATATCATGAATAAGAAAACTGCACTCTCATCATTTACCTTCAACCAGAATGAAAATGTGAAGGATAGTACGAGAGAGAACTATTTGATTTAAGCAATCATGAATAGTTTTGTATTAGTTGAAACTTCTAGCAATGTGAAAAATGTCCAAAACTTAAATTCGGTAAAAACTTACGAAGAAAGATTTAATTCTATAATTTCGGTGTTTCAATCCATATTTTTATGCTGACATTTAATAATCTTAAATCCGAAATATATTTGTACTGAGTTTAGGTAGGTTGCGATGTGGGTTACCGAGTCGGAAACGGAATTAAATAAACATGTTTTATTTTATCAAAGAATCACGGAAAGGTTGTTTTGTTCATAACAACAAAGACGCAACAAATCCATGCATTAATATTTCAGCACTTTGTAGTTCACAGCTTATGTTTAAGCCCTTTTCCCTTTTGTAGTTAAATCTAACAGGATATACCTTCGTTTGTGCGTTAAATCAAGCTTGTGTGAGAGCTTATAACAAAGCTGTTTCTTTTGGATAAAATATAATGTATATGCGCGCGGGGTATTGTCCTTTTCTCATAAGAACTTAAAAAAGTATCGTGTTTGGAAAAACATACGTGGTCAATTGTAATGTGGATCTGGGGAGATACGAAGGGTAGAAACGAGAACGCTACCAATAGGATTTTCACCTTGCCCAATGATCGCTGAAGTATCACAAAGGACATGGTTAACTTACAATACAGCACAAGATAAACGTTAACACCAGACTGGTCCAAATAGCATTGGTTCTTAACGTTGCAATATGGACACGTAGCTTAAAAAAAGAAGTTGGAACTGAACCGCCTTTTTGATATGAATTATAGTTTGTTTGAATGCATACTATTTTATAAACGCTATATAACACACACATTAACGCCCAAAATATATTTGGAAATCTATCAACAATCGATTGATGTAGTCAATGTAGTTTCTGCAACCTATGATATCAAAGTCCTGCGCACCAAGTTCAAAGATAAATGTGTTACTCAGACAAGGTCGAGGATCTATAAAAATGCAAGCAGGTTAGTTTTACTGGTTACATAAAAGAGCACCGTCCGCCTTGGTACAAATACGTTTTTGAAAGGTTTTCAAATGTTTACTCACAACTAATAAATTGGACGTTTATCGCAAGGTTTAAATGTTCACTGTGAGCGCGGACAGAGGAGGAACACACCGGGTTTTATGGCAACCAACCAGGAGGTAGGTTTCAATGCAGTCGCGCAAACTATGCAGATTTAAAACGGCATTACTAACCTGACTATGCAATCAGCAATAAATAAGGGAATGTGTGACGGAACCACTTTCTTTTGATGACCTTCAGCTTCATTTGCTTCAACAGTCAAAAGTAAACTATTTGGAGACATACAGACATATACAGTTACG
This sequence comes from Haplosyllis anthogorgicola, assembly GCA_038406195.1. NCBI lineage: Eukaryota > Metazoa > Annelida > Polychaeta > Phyllodocida > Syllidae > Haplosyllis > Haplosyllis anthogorgicola. The sequence goes on from JBCAUI010152200.1 coordinate 3,154, forward strand.
TATGATTGACGTATCTACTTCAGCCTTAAATTTGAATTATTTTGAGGACAGTGTTACAGGAGTAGGTACATTAGTTTGCATGTGGACGAGTATTTTGTTCTTTGCGGTCAATATTTACTGGTGGAAGCAGCTGATCCCTCCACTCTTTTACCTTGTGCAGCTTTGTTGAAGCCTTTTAGGTTGTGGCCAAGTTTATAATTAGAAGCTATACTTTGAACAGCTTTGTTTTCCTCAGTCAAAAGGAAGCCCGTGATTCGTGTTAATTTTTATTTCAAAAGATGACCTTCTTTGATTGAAATTGAAGTCGAACCTTTAAAAGTCAAAGATAGACAATTCCATATTTAGGAAAACTGGCCAACAATGTTCAAGGTAATTCGATTCAGATTGGACTTTCAGTACTTCCGCTTGAAAGGATAGATACATGTCACGGTGACGATTTTTTCTTTGAACTATGAAATAAAAGATTTAAACAGATACCAAAAAAACCCCAAAACAATTCGAAATTTCAGTATCACAGATAGGAATGACTCATGCCTTGCAAGGACAAGATGGTTTAGAAATTAGTTAGAATGGCGTTAGTCACGTATTGTTTTCAGGCGACAGACATCTAGTTGGTAATTCCTTATTGCAGTTGACCTGCAGGTATCAAAATTAAGGGTCCTGCAGCAAGTTGTCCTTTTAAGTAGCTCTAACTACAACAGTGAGAGAAGCTTTGGCGCAGGCAGGTCCCTTCAGAAGTGACAAGCCCCTGCTGTAGGTATAGTTATCAGGGCCAATTAGAGGCAGGGGAGGATCAAGATGGACCTTTGAACCGTCAGCCTGCACTTAGATCCTTCTGCAGATGACAGTTCCTTGCAGAAGGAAGTCCCGTTGCTGCAGGTGTCCTTATTACCACTACGTGCACATGCATTTACCTGTCACTGCACATGCATTCAAATGTCAGTTTAATACGCGCATGCAGCCACCTGAATGAAGCAGAGATTAGAACAGCCTGCAACTTTTTGCAGGTAATATGTCTCATTTCCTTAAATAAAAATCCTGCTAATTAACGGTGAACCTTTTCCCAGAAAAAGTCCCGTTGTATTCACTATTGCCAAAACTATCTTAAAATTTTACCGAAAATTTTACATCGTTCGCTTGTGGACATTGCATAATAAGGAGACAATTTTGTTGTACAGAATGTCACGGACCTCAGAGACATGTGTCATGAGAGGTCAGGACCGTGTGCGATCAAGATGATTTCCATATATACAAAAATTATAACCTTACAAGACAATCTAACATGCCCACTAGCACAAGAAATAATGAAGTTGTTGTTGCACGTCTATGCATGCCTGTATGTGGTTGCACGAAGTAAATTTACTTCTGCAAGCAAGGGACACTCAACTAACGGTGTCGTGATGGACATTCTCCTTCCTGTCCTAGGAAACCGATTTTCTATTAATTTTAACTGTTTTGCTGTCTGATCTTGAATAATTATTTGTGAAAGCGGTTATATTTTAGATTTTTATGTGTAAAGAATAGAGGTTAATACGCCACCAAAACAATGTAGGATAAAACCATAGTGCAATAACTCGTCGGAAACGTGACGTTAAGTAATTGTGACATAACACTTCTGTGGAAAAAGTGCAGGTCAGGCAGCTTCAAAAGGGTTAGGGCACACACATGCATGTTTCCTTGTAGAGAGATACACGCAGAGTCGTGATGAGATCCCCATTCTTTCTGCAACTTACTTCTGCTGCCTCCACTTGCAGGGGACCTGCAAGAAGAGGATCAGTTTTTTAAAAGGCCTGCGGCCAATCAGTAGGAAGGAGAGGATGATTAGCTGTAATAGACGGGCTCGGGATTATGCTTAATGGAACTTCAAATTGCAATTGTGATCAAATATCAACAATGGCTTTTCGCCGAGACATGACTAATTCATAATAATCACACTTAGCTGGGACACTTTGTTTCAATTTGAGGAACATTTAAGAAGCTGCTGAACGTTTGATTTATTGCGTCTTCCTTGTTATCTTAAGTAGGTAAAAGAGCGGTGATAATAAATGGTTAATTAGACGAGCTTTTAAGTTGTTATAAAAGTCTAATCCAGGTACGGTTTTTCTAGTTTTATATTTTCCTTTTTGCCGAAATGGATTTCTTGCGATTGTCAGATCAACTGGTGCAAGTTTTATCCGGCAAAGTTCGTGATCACCAATTTCTTGAACTCGTAAGAGAAGTATAAAATCCAGAACAAAAAGATGGGTAATTGAGCAAATCCAGATCATCCAGAATATATAAATCCATAGACTCATTCGCGGTACAGCAATTATCCGAGGGCGGCACCTCGCACTTGAAGATGTCCCGATTTGTCTTGATAAACTGGATGTATAAGAAGGAGTCCGTGGCTTCTGGATTTGCTCATTTTGCAACTCCACGTCAGCTTTGTCTTCATTTGCTTTAGGAAATCTAGTTTCTAAGCTGGAAGCTTTAATCTTAATGAGCTCCCTAGAAATGAAAGGAAAAAGAGTAAAATCTGATTAAAAATCCAGAACGAATTTCTTCTGATGTGAATTCGTCGCAGAGCTGTGATATGGAAATTGGAAATTTATCATGTAAAAGACGAACTTTACTGGAGTGAAAATGCTCACTGAAGGGTAAAATTGCGCACGGTATCAGAGATCGGCAACATTTTGATATTTCTTTCAGATATTTCGGATACATTGGTTGTGGGCTATTTCCAGTTTTAGATAAAGCTATTCCTTCCAGCTGATCGAAATTTATGCCATACGCGGAGGCTAAAAAAACGGAATATATTATTTATTGGTGAAGATTTGTGGTTTGGCTGCGACCTTAAGAGTAATCATTGATGTGCATCTGTTTGACTGCTGCTGTAAAAAACATGGATCACATCTGCAGGATCTTTAGTAATATTTTTTGATTACTAGGGAAAAATCTGAATCAAGAAAAATAATAAGTAGGTACAGAGGTTGATATGAAAAATATGTTTGCAAAGTTCATCGGTAAGTTATAGTGGTGCAATGGTTAAGGTTTTGCTGGTTGGCTATTAAGTTGAGTACTGGATGAGCACTTTCGTGTACTCAGGGGAATACTTAGAATCGTTCTAGATGGGTAGTTAGTTGGATTGCAGACATCTTTCAAAACAATTGATTCTAAATTTGTGGACCTCTATGGGAAATTCACGGATGTTCTTTTCATTCAGGCAATACAATGTAGAGTTTATGGAGATTTTATGGTCAGGAAAGTGTTATTTTATAGCAAATCAAAGATGCGAGCTTTTTCAGAAAAGCTGCATAAAATCTACACTCTACGACAGGTATTTTATCATGCAAGCTTACTTTTTGGAAGTTTATTTGTGGCATTAGTAGACGTTTACAGTGTTCTCCCTAATTCTAAACAATTTCAACCAGCAACTGACCAGTATGGAAAAAGGATCAGTCTGCAATTATTTCTTGTGCCACAGTTTGAATACTCACGACAACTGGCCTTTGCGAGGGTAATTTCGGGAATTATGTAAAACTCTCCCAAGATGCCCTGATGTATGTTACGTCATGAGTTGAAATGAGGCCTATCTTCTAGATCACGCGAATCTTTAAATCAAGAAGATCTGATATACTATTTTAAGGTCTGTAGACTGACTTGTTGCTGGGGTTCCGAAGGTTAGAAAGAAGTAAGCAAAGTGGTTTAGCTCGTTAAATTATTTACCTTGGGATTAATTTATATTGCAATAGGTATCTGCATCAAGGTGAATTTTCCCCCGCATCAAATAACGAAGTGTGTAAATATAATAAGATCCCTAAGCGCAAAGGATTAAGTAACATGCTGTACTTAAAACATGTTATTCTGGCGTAGAGATCCACCTATCAGACACTTCTCTAGTTAAGTCTGTCAGAAGGACCTACGCACACCTTTATGCAGCTATGTGCCTATGGATTTAATTCTTCCGATGTAAAAGTAAGACGAAGTGCATGATTCAGCGGCTGGGAGTGTACTAGCACCTAAGGCTACGATTTACCAAGAGTCCGTATTTTATTTCTACAAGAACTGCATAGCTGGAGAAATTTGGAGAAATGCTCGACTTTCTTATTCCACAGAGAGACATTACACCTGAAGAAAACAGGCAATTGGAACGGGAGCGAAGGCATTACAAGTTTGCAAGGAGCACTAAGTTTCAACTCCTCTGCTGCCTGTCTGCCTCTCTGTGCCAATGATGCTCACCTTGCTGAGGAGCGTGAAGCTGGCTTAGTTTGATGGATTCTACAACGGGCAGGTATTGATGGATTTTGCAGTGTCGGAAGGCATATTTACATGATGGGTGATCGAAGGTACTAGTCACTTAGCCGATTGGCTCACATCAGTTAACGTGTAAATGAGAGAATATCTTAAATGGACTAAATGCTGTTTTTATTTATATTTTTGTACCAGTGCATGCCATGGATGATTAGGAGGCATTTACACTTGAATGTGATGGGTGTGTGGCATTTTGATACCTGATTTATGAAGAGAGGAACTTTATGAAGTTTTCCTGTTTTGAACACTTTTGCGCTTTTATAGAAGATATTTTATCATTATTAAGAATATACATATCTTTGTCTTCAGGATTTTGTATACCGACTATACATACTTGTGCTTACACGTAGTGCCTTTTTGTATAGGTCCTTGCCAAGTCTTCTTGTCTTTTCTGGAATATTTACAACGAAATTGAGGCCAAAAATGTATCGAATGCTTAGAAAATTCTCAACTTGAAACAAAAGAAAATGTTGAAGGTATCAGCGTAATCGACAATGCCATTTCAAGGAGACTTGAAGTATTTTAAAAGTGGAAACTCTTTGTTCGGAGACTCGGAAAGGAATTAAACGTGGCACTGCAATTGATTCGTAATCGGTTGAAGGAGTTTGGAGGTGATTTAGGATGTCACAATCTTCGCCATCAAAACAGCCAAAAACTGTTCGATGGAAGGACGAGGCAAATAACGAGTCTATTGAACAGGTATATATTGTTCTATTTAACATTTAGAGTTCGAACCTTTTTTGTTATTTCTTCAACTGCAGCTGTTGCTGTTGCAATTGTAGTTTGTCGCGCAAAGTACTTTAGGCATAATTGCCTATAAGCGGATTAGTTTGTGTATTTTCTGTACATACACTAAGCTACGATTTAGTTGTGTATTAGAAGCCAGCGTAGTGTCACGTTGTTGAAGAATTATGAATCTGAAGCATGCAACTCGACTGAACTAAATTCGCGAAGCCAGAAAGCATTGTTCGAAGAGAAATTAGCATCAGAAGTGATATTTAATTTCAAGTGAAGAAATGTCAATTTAACATACAACTAACTACCTACTGTCACGTAATTCATTTTTGTAATAATTTGATGTTAAATAAGAGACTTTAAAAAAAAAAGAGAATCAAGATAACAGTGGCTTGACATTGTTGTCTGCACATGTATGTTGAAGCCAGATCCGTGAATTATTTGCTTCTCCGCTTTAAAGTACCTAAACATCTTACATTGACTTTTTCCCGATCAATTATTGATGAATTTAGGGCACTTTTGTTCTTGAATAAGTGATAAATAATCAATAGAAAGCTTTGCTTTTCACTCTTTGAAAGACAGGGGTTTATTATGTAATGACTTAAAACGTTTCTGGTTCAAAAGGGGATGCAGATATTTTGTTCAAATTGATTAATTCAGTCGGCCTTGAATCAAAGGGAGAAGGTATTGACAATTTCAGTTGTAGTTCAAAGAAACATTATAAATGTGGCGTGAAGTTAAAAAATCTGTATTATGTCATAGTGTTTTATGTTCAGTCTCATTTCTAAGATACAGTATTTTTTTCAGTCGTTGAAATCCTGTTGAAAAGGACGTTTATTTTTGCATAGATGTTGTATTGCAAAAATTTTAGTATTCAGAAATTCAATACCCAAAAGTGTCTGTTTGTCATAAAAGGGAAATTTTAATTAGATATAATTAAGCCCCGTACGTTCAAATTACTTTTGTCCAGATTTAATTAGCAAAAGCCTCGAAGTTGGGGAAGTTCGTATTTTTAAGAATTTTCCCTCTCGTCTAGAATTTCATGACTGTGAATAATGCAAGGTTTAGATTTCACATTACATGTTTTTAATAGACACTCTAAGTAGCTCAATTAAATGTTCCATATCATTATGTGGTCTGTCCAGAATTTGAAGATGCATCGCACTACACAGAACTAATCTAGAAAAAAAAATTGTCGGAGCTTATTAACCAGAAAAAAACAGGAAAAATCTCGGTTAGTCATATTGTTGAAAAGTGACATGCAATGGCAAGTAATTCTCACTGGTAGGTGGAAAGAAAAGTTTGAAATATTAAAACTCACATCATTGTCGTTAAATTTCCAAACATTTCGTGTACCATTGTGTCTGCGCATCTGTGGGTGTTCTTGAAATAGGTAAATTACATCAATCTGCACTGTCTTGGTTTCCTTTTCCTTTGTTTTTTTTTTTGGATGAATAAAAATTGCCGCGACAGTTGGGAGGCTGGAAGTTTTTGCGGTTCCGTCATTATCGCCCAAGTCTCCTTTGCCCATCTCATTGTATGGAGTTCAGCAAAATGTCAGCCAAATTAGCTGCCTCCTGAAAAGCAGCCGAAACACCTGTGGAAAGTTCGGTTGCTATGGCAATTATGTCTTGCCTATCCAACCTATTTCCTCCCCAAAGAAAGGGTTTAATAATTTCCCAATTACAGTGTGGTACTTTTTTTTTTAATTTCAATTATATTTTGAGACGATTTCAAATTGAAATTGACTGCTTTCCAAGTGTAAAAGTGAAAATTATAGGGCAGAGTTTGACATGGACACTTAATGTAACAGAAATAAAAGTTTGGCTTGCTGATTTTTACGCTTGCGTGTTTTCAAGTTCTGGTCGGCACATATTAGGCCTCGATAAACGGTTGAAATGTGTATAATTATTCATAAATCAAACAATTCCAGAAGAGTTCGTGATAATGTAAATGCACTTTCAATTGCCGAAGATTGTTCGCTTTAAATATTTGATGTTCAGTACATTTGGTGATTCATTCTAAATTACTTATGTCATGTAAGTGTCTTGTATCTAAATGCCCCGATGTGTACAGAAATAGAGGTAATTTCGGACGAAGGGATATTGAAAAGACGCATAAAAGAGATATTGCATTCCTATCGAGTGCAAATAGACTTGCTGTCACTCCGAATTGAAAATGGCCAAATTAAAAATGTCAAGATTGAGCCTGGATTCTAAAGCGATGCACTGCTCCTCCGAACAATAGGAAACGTGCATTTTCGACACCGAACGCACGTTGCGTGATGTGATGTCTTTTACCCCCTTTGTCGGGAAGTTGACAGTACTAACGAGGGGTTCTCTATCAGGGGTCTTTTTACCCCAGTGTAAAAGTGCTTTGAAATATCAGTTGTGTATTGAGATGGTATTCATTGTTAATGGGATTTCACACCACTTTGGCACAGCTCGCCATTCAGTTACAAAATCTTTCGTAATTGTAGAAAATTGCCGTTTTTAAATAAGTGAATTATCAATGTATGTAAGTGTAAGGAGGATCATGGGCTTGTATTTCCAGAAACGTTCGTCACACTGAACTGCTCATAAAATATAAGCTTACACGATTCCTGTCAAACTTTTGATTATTACTTATGATTTTCATGTTGTTCTGTACACAGTAAACTACAGGAGCTATATTGATATCATTAAATATTAAAATTTCCTCAAATGATTTTTTGTCTGACTTGCGAGAAAAAAAATCCATGGCCTGCAGCCGAGAAGTTATTACGCAGCCATGTGTGACTGGGAGGGGTCGATACCGTGTGTCCACATGTCGTTTGTCTGCTTATTGACATGCACAAATTGATGGATAAAAAGAAGAGGCACTGTGTGAAATAGAGAAACGAAAATAAATAATAAATGAAAGTTTATTCTAGGGTTTATAAAAATTTTCTTGCAAGGCTGTGATTAAGCTTAAAAGGGGGTAAGGGATTTAAATGATTGAAAAGAGTACTTTTGTTCATCCCTTAAAGTTAAGCAGGCAAAAACGTTTCGCACCCCTGCGAAATTTGAGTATTGCCTTCTACACTGGAGGGACGATGCCTTGTAGGGTAGCTTGAGGGTGTGCACGCTGTGCTCACAGCGGGGTGTTTTGATGCACCTGAATGACTTAAAAGCTAAGCAGTTAACGTTGACAGTGGAGTTCTTATTCGGAGCCCATCACACCAACAATGCCCCCACAACATAACAGACTGCGCATCAGATAACAAGTATTACGAATGAAGCAGAGGAAACTGTGGATTATTTAGTTTTCTGTCTGCATTTTATCTGTATTTGGTTGGATTCTTTTCGCATTCTTCTTTGCTGACGAAAGTGTATGGTATGTTATACTGCCAACAACATGAAACCTTCTGGATTAATGTAAAGTGAACTTTAAATGAATGGTGGCTTGTTACATGTAGCATTTCACTTCATCTTAGAGAGTAATCCGTTAAAAGCACTGAAAAGGAATTACATGGTCATTTTCTGACGTACTGAGGCCTTGCAAGTGTGATCAACCAGACATGAGAACAAAAGATTCTCCACAACCCTTAAAGGAGCTTAGGAACACATGGATTACATTTTGCCATGTTTAGGTAGGTGAGTCAGCTTGCTTGCTGCTAAGAACCCCGCAAAGTCCTCTATTTGAAGGGTTTTACCTAATGATGTTGTTACTGATCTTGAAATTTGAAAGGAGGCTTAATGACACTGACAACCGCGTCTGCAACAGGGGGAAGAGTAGACAACCTCATTTAAGTTCGACATGTCAGGTGAAAAGTACGCTGAGCGATAATGGAGGCTGATTCTTTTATTGTTATTCTTGAAACCAGGGTAATTATTTTTCGTAATAATCATGTTGTTAGACGAAGCTCTATGCTTTGCACCTGATGTGATGGTTCCAATTTAGATTCATAGGGTAACTTGATTCCGCATACACAATTATGGAAAATTGTTTAAAGAACGCACATGTTCCAATTGGTTAAATTATTGGAAAATCAAGTGAAAAATTCCACGTGATTTGGGACAATGTACACTTTCACATGCAATGTATTTATTTTCTTCGTATGATTTCATGAAAAAAAGTCGACCTTCTTTCGAGTCTTTCCCGCAGAATCAGCACTGCAAGCCTTCAGCCACTGTTCCGAGAATTTCTCCTTGCCTCTTTACCGCAGTGTGCAATGTTACATTCACATTCTCACGACTCCGGGAAACCACCTATATAATTACACATCCAGTTTTTCTCATCGGATTCAGAATACAGAAAGTGGAGTGGATTGTTCTGGACCTCACTCTAGGCTCCCCGGTCGGGATTCTCCATTAAATCGCGACCACCTACCTAAGTAAGGGATCTAACCCGGTATTGAGGCCCCAGAGTGAGGATTCCTCCCTATCCATTGACGTCCCTATGGGAAGGTAATGTACGCTCGTGGGGGATGTATGGTTAAAGCCATACATTAGGCACACACTTTCCATGACCTATTAATCCCCCACTACTACTGGATCGCATCTTGAACGAAGCACTTTACCAGTGTAGTGATTCAGGCATGATGAGAACTGCTCCTAAGGCTCCGTCTATTTTCAGCTGCTTCGGATTGCTGTGATGATGACAGCGTTGAAACTGTAGACAATGAATCTCAATAGAAGGTAACTAGTTTGCCAAGTAATGTAACTAAACTTAGAAGTAAGAGATGAGGTGATCAATTGATCCTATAGTTTTGGATTCGTGTACATTTGGGATAAGGTAGGTAGGTTACTGTTGCAAGTGCGTGCTCAGTTTGTCATACATGATTTGTTACACCATAGTATCGTACAGTAGTTCAGTAGGTACGAGCATGGAACATACATGCAATAAAATACAAACTGCCTTCCACTTGTACTTTATGTTGAACTGGAATCGATTTCAGTTCATAGAAATGTCCATATTTGTCAAGTTCATGAAGTTATGCTGAAGATATATGAAGTTGAGGGTTTTGATACGAGAAAGACCCGAGCCTATCAGCCCTGGGGGGTTTAAGTCCTCCAGCCTTATTTCTAAGCTTCTCTGATGAGCTTTGGTCATAGAAATTTATCAGCATTGGCTGATTGAGGTATTTAGGGGGCCGAGGTAGGAGGTATTTGAAGGGACTTTAGCTGGAATGAAAGGTAGCTGTCAGGGGAAAATCTCCCCCAAAGCTGTCTCCCTTATTGCGGTACTGTAAGTACATGTCGGTTGGAAAATCTCTGAAATGCACTCTGTATATATAGAAACTTTTGGCATGTTTTATTAGCTAAAAGAATTGCTACTCTTTGTATCCCTAACAACAGCAAATATGGCCTTGACATTTTTGTCGCTGTGTAGCCAGCGGGACCCAAGACAGAGTGAAGCCTTGGTTAATAATTTGATGACATTATTAAGAGACAGTGACAAGTTTATTAGCTATATTAGTTGTCGGCTCTGTTGTTCTCTTGTCATATTTTCATAACCTACATTCATTAGTGACAGCTCGGACTGTAATAATTGCACATGCAATGCGAGGTACTTTCACTGCATTAGAAGGTGGAAGCCATTATTTCCTTATGGGGGATCCACTTTTCTGCAGGGGACATTTGGCAGAACTTTTTATAGCAGCATTTGGTTGGCATACGCAACACTTAATAAGATACTGGAATGAACCAGAGAAAATAGCTCAGTGTATGTGAACGTGGGTATGTCCAACCAAATTGAATTTAAGACGTACGAGTTCCGAAACATTTAGAGGTAATTCAATGAAATCCGCATGTCTTCTCCGGTTGGCAAATAATGATGATTCCGTAAGGAGCCCTTATGGTCGTTTTTACCTAATATGGCATCAGAGCTAGGTAATATTATATAGAAGCTTTGATGTTACTCCTGTAATCAGTCGGTAATTCTATATTAAATCCCTTTAAGCCTTCCTATGTAGAAATCGGACAATGCTCTTCTTCATCGATGGAAATACTTTTTCCGCAAAACTTTTTTCAACAATAAATGGTAATTGTACAATAGTTTTTTTTATGTTCACATTTTGAATAGATGTAAAGGGTATATATCAGGAAATAGAAGACCAAAGAAAGTAAAATCCTAAAGGTTAGGATTTATTTAATAAGTATGAAAAGTGAAAGAAAACTTAGAAAAAAGAAAGGTAATTCAGTATTTTTTTTGATTGATAATGGCATCTTACGAAACCTTTCACAATATGTCTGTTAATCTAAGTTAGAACTATGTATCAGGCATTCAGACGTATTGTTCTCAGTATATTTATTATTTAGAAGAAGTTTGTTCACGTATATCCGTCAATAGAATGTTGTAGCTTCGATAAAGGTTATTTCTACCATTATAATTGTATCTTTGGCCTTTGGTGATTTCAAGTAATAATGGAAAGTCCATTTTTGTACACTATTATCCATATAAGCTTAAGTGAGTACAAAGAACTGCAGCTCTGTATGTTCTGTGTGTGCTATTTGCAAAGATGAAAGAGAAAGATAATTTAAGCAGGTAAACTAGGTTATTAAAGTAACTAATGAGCTAAGAAAACAAAGAAGGATTCTGAACATAGTTGGGAGATTACAAAGTTTTCTTAAGAAAATACCACATCCTTTTTTCCCTATTTCCATCTCTCTTTGTCAGGGGAGTTACAACAGAGTTAGAAAACCTGACATTTCAGTTATTCAGGTAGACATGACATTAGTATGCAGTACGACGAGAATGTTTTTTTATCGTACCTTGGTCTCGTTCGCCCTTTTATTTCAATCTGTATACTTTTCAGAATCGTTTACCTGCACTTTCCCTCAACTGAGCGAGGCACATCCCTGCATGGGTAGTGGTTATTTTAGCCAGTATAAGTCTGGGTATAGTTACAGGATAGTTAATCTTAGCTGAACAAACGCAATACTCTTAGCAGTAAACTGTTGGAAAACGGGGCTAAACTTGTCTGTAATTGACTGGAGATTAATATATTTTACTCATTTTGGGGGTAAAATTGATGGAGTAATTTACCTTATTTCGACCCCGGAACAACAAGCTTTTACTACTTTCCAGATTGTTTTATTGGTTTATGTATGAATGCAGATAGCAGCTGCAACGTTATGTCATAAATATGAGTAGATCTATCACTATTTTGCTGTAGTGAAAACATTATATTTTTGCCCCATAAGCTACACATTCCTGACATTTTCCTCTTATCCGATTGTTTTTGCTCCCAATTAGCTATTTTTTGATCAGGTCTACCTACATCAGACACAGGTAACGTGTAACTTTAAGAACACGGACGTTTACTTTTGTTGGTTTTCATTGTTGAAAATACATGTTATGTTAACTGACCCTGGGGACAACCATTTCACTTGAATGGCACGAAATCTTCAAGATCCAGGCAAAGGTATCTTTAATAACCATGATGAGATCGGAAAAATTAGCACTTGTACTGTTAAGGTATGCCGCGCTCACGGAAATACACATTGTCCGTTTACAGCAAGGGAAATTTGAGTATTTTCAGCAGGTATTCGAAACGGGTATCAAATGTAGCCTCGTAACCTGCAGATATTATCAGCCATATGCTACTGTCATTTTGCATGTCACGGAAAGCAGATAAGGATGCAATCATAGAAATGCAGGAGGAAAATAAAATCCAGATGCGATGAGCGTGGAATATTTTCGCTTCTGCAAAGTAAGAGTCGTGTTTGCAGCTAAATTAATTGAAGGTTTTTTCACAAGTTTGGAAATATATACACGTAACTTCAAAGATATTTTGACCAAATATATGAGTCAAAAGTTGTGTGCCAAAAGCAAACATAGGCCACAAGTTGACAGCAAGATTGTCTTTACTAATTGACAAGGCCGAGGCAGATTAGTCATTATTACAGAACACCTGCCCGTATCTACTGGCTTCAAGCATATTGTGTACTCCTCACAAGAAGGCCTTTGTTTACTTTTTAATCAAACATCATATACGCTCTTCATACCTTAAAAGCAGGTGATCACATATGATGAACAAGTACCACGTTCAGGGTACAAAAGAGCATTTTGTTTCACAGAACCCTTGGGGTATGTTCTCCGCCATATTAACTTTCCACCATTTTTAATATACACACTTGTGCATTTTTACCCTGCCGTTTAGTAATCGTATATTTTTTGTCTATTTTAGGTAAGTGCTCAATACACATCGATACACGATGAAAATCTTGGTGAGATCACTTCTATTTACTTCTGTAACGTAACCATGGCAATAAATTAATAATATTTAAATATTTATTTACTGCTTTTATTGTATAGTGAATACGGAATTGTTATTTGTATTCGCTCTTTTGATGTAGAGAGTTACATTTTCTAGGCTTATTAGAGTTTTATGTATAATCAATGGTATTAATAGGAGTATTACATGCACCATAACCTTTCTTTTACATAGATTCCCCAAATATTTACGTAAAATCAATCGCTATTCGTTTCAAACTATCACAGACTAAATCAGAACGTATCTATTAGGATAGATTTGTAATGTCAAATGCATGAAGTGCACAGGAAAGTTACGCAAATATTGCATTTTTGCTGGGATTGTGATTGGGTTAAATGCTATTGATCTTTACATTCAATGGGAATTGTGTGCCTTTACAGAATATCTAAAAGTTTTAAAAGGTGTGAGCTTTGTGCAATATTTCTCTCATCACAGAACCCATAAGCTACCATTATGCAATTTCATGATAATAAGTATTAAGCACAAAAGCACACAGGCGGACTGCAAAATGTTCTTTTAAATGGAAACGGGAAAAGGTATAAAAATGTCCATTTTGTCATGAAAATCGGTTGATTTATGTCAACATTTTGCAAGCACTTGACTTAATTTTTAATTGATTAAACTTCAAAGTTTGGTGTTTGGATTGAAATTCAATATTTCAAAAAGAACCGAACGTTTATTCAAAGACAGGCGTTATTTATAACCAATTAATGCGACTGTGAATGAACATGATGCAAATGTTGGGCAGCCATTTCCAAACACGGTCAAATAAAATATTTAGGACTTCTGTGCTTCGTGGTATTCAATTTGACCGATAAATCAGCAAAAGATACCAACTAAATGATTTGATCATTCGGGCGTGACCAATTGAAGATCAATAGTGTTTTAACTTGAGTGGCATCGACAGATAACAGATAGTTATTGTGGTGAAAGATTCATCCCTGTGTTCAATCAGGCTTGAAAAACCAGAGGATCTAAAAGGGAAATGGATGACCATTGTTGAAGGGATTAGATCCAGATTTGATTGGTCGATCGGCACTGGATTAGCTCAAATGATTCCCAGTGTAAAACTTAAAACTGATATATTCCAATTTGTTCATGAAGTTCAACGAAATGATTGTAGGCCGATTGAGAAAAGAGAAGGCCTGACATATGAATCTATTCTATTGCCTACCAAGTTTGGCTGTAAAGTATGAATGTAACTGTCGACTAGCATCAATCGGTTGTGAGGCGGAGTGAATGCACAGAGTAAGCGAAAGCTTTATATTCATTCTATAACGTTTATTTCCTCTCTGGAACAACTTTCAATAGTTAATAATTGCAGCTTAACAGGTTTAACAACAGCTGAGGCAGATATGACATGAATTACTCTGCCAAAAGTAAAATAAAAGCAGACATGAGAATGGTAATGCAACAGATATTGAGCAGAAACTGTACTGTTTCCAGC
>JBCAUI010152311.1:0-17864 GCA_038406195.1 Haplosyllis anthogorgicola
GATTTCAAGAAATAGTTTATTATCAATATTATGGCCATCAATTAGGCAGGGAATTAGGCAGGGAAAATTTGGAAAAATCTTGAATATTTCCTGGTGTGAGGGGCAATTTTCTCTTTAATTACGAATCCACAAACTATTTTAAAACATTTTGGAATCCTATAAAATAATTTAATTTAGAAACTCCTGTGATTTCCTCTAAGCTGTTGGCTTACAAAATCGAGCAAGAAGAAAACCTATTGTATTGCTTTAGTCAGGTGAACACAATGCAGTTATTCTTGCATAATTGTAACTGAATATTTCAAGCAAAAAGATGAAAAAGTAGACTGCATAGTCTTATTTCATTATCAACGGATTGTAAGTTTACAGGCTGCCCTAATGGAAATAAATAAATCTATTTCAAGGAAATGACAATTTTATTTAACTTTCATTTTCTGTGTTTTAGGATCCGAAATGCGCAAAAATAATAAAAGAAAAATATCACAGGTAAACAACTATACTATACCTAAAGACAACTAACAGCTGCCATTGCTTAACTGTTTTCAAATTTATTGACAAATATCAAAGTAAAAAGAGCTGAGTAGCTGTATTAGTTTGAATACATTTCTTTCTAGGACTACGGAGAAATATTGGGAAATGTGTGCCAAATTCAGGGTAACTCATATTTTTGTACATTATATACCGTTTAATATTATGATTGAATATCGATATTGATATCGCTGTCAGAAAATTAAGAGTTGAATACTGAACCATTATAAAATATATTTAACAGCAAAGCCGACGTAAAGTGACAGAAGAATGGAGAAAGATGAACCTTGACGCGTTAATCTGTCCGGCCGGTGCCTTCCCTGCTCCACCAATGAAGTCTGCAGACCTTCTGTTGTGTATGTTCAATTTTTATGCAATTTGGAATAAATAAATAAATAAATAAATAAATAAATAATGGAACAAACGAGCGTTAGTGATTGAGTGATATCAGGTCAAGGAATTATTTTATTAGCAAATAAATTTAACGCCGTATCTTTCTACAGCACGTCATTTCCTTTGTTTTCAAACGAAAGAGCACTAAAGGTATCTCCTGAATTGTCCACATAAAAATATTCAGTTGAAAAAGGAAAGATCAATGTGAACATGGGGTTTTGCATACGGTTTCGTTTCAGGCTCTTTAGATGTTAACTTGAATTTGGGTGGAGGATCTAAATCTCTTAATGCTCAAGTAGCCGTATGCAATTTCATAATGACAGACCGGAAGTTCCATAGGCACAATGGTAAAATGGTGGCAGTATATTGAGTCAGGGTATTTTTCAACTTTTGGACCAATTATCTGTGCCATCTTAGGATATTACTGAAAAATTAAGCGAGAAGACATAGAGTAGTGTTTTTATTATGTCTTGTCATCTTTATTTTCTGAAATAATGTAAAATAATTGTATAAATTGGTCCAAACTGGATATAATCATGAAATATAATTCCATAATGACAGTTCCTATATTTTACCATTGTGCCTATGGAACTTTCGGTCTGTCATTATGAAATTGCATACAGCTACTTGGGCATTACGAGATTTAGGTCCTCCACCCTGATTTCATAATACATTCATTTGCAGTTGCTGATTCATATTTGATGTTATACAATATTATCAACTACCCTGGAGGTGTAGTGCGCATGACAAGTGTGACTGAGCAAGACAATAATTTGATGAAGAATTATCCCGACCATGATATGTACCACAGAAGAGTAAAGGAGGTTATCATTACATTTAATATTTTGAGGATTGCATCATTTACCTGTTACTTGTTTCGTAAATAAATCACAGAATCATAGGGCATTTGCTGTAATGAGCCTAACATTTTGAAACATGTTAAGAGTTAGCTCGCAAATTTTAATATTTTTCAGGCTATGAAAGGATCAGTGGGACTTCCAGTTGGAGTACAGGTGGTGTCACCTTGCTATGAGGATGAGATGTGTTTGAGAGTTATGAAGGAAGTAGAGGGCGCTGCTGATTTCCACATTATGAACAAATGAACTGATGTTGGTATTACATGTATGGTTGATTACGATGATATTTGACTTACTGTAATGCTTAACACAGAAATTCAAATATATAACCGCATATTTCACAAGTTTACGGTAGGAAATTATGTAAAAAGTTTCTTACATTTTCTGTATCAACTGTTCGATTAAAAAGTCGTGGTACATTTTAATTATACGGTTTTAATTATCTGTACGAAAACTACTGAGTTAGGTAGAAAATGAAGGTGAAAATGTGCATTTTTACCATTTCCAAACCTTCAATGCGCGTTCCTTTTTATTCATGAATAGATATTCCAATGAATGATGTGAATAAAACTATTGAAATATATATAATCAATATTATGCCTTCTATAACTTTTTTAGCATAACTGTTATATTAAAAAGAATAAATAAGGTAATAAATACGTAGTTGCACATCAAAATGAGAATTGCCTCAGTATAGCAAGTAGTCTTATGCAGCCTTCTATAGTTCCCATAAACATGGATTACCGTACTTTTGAACACTTTTCTGTTTTACCGCGACGGTTACAGAAAATCTTTTTATTCGTCATAAAGCTAACAATATGTCACGTATGTTTATATAACCAATCGTTGCATTTTTGAATTGCCATTTCCTTCACTTCCTCTGGTGTTTCATCCTCCACATCTAACATGACAGGACGATCTGAGAATCTGCTGTCATACCCTACAGGTGTTATCACGAATGTACCCTCCCTACCCAGGGTACTGAGTGGAACCACCTTGTTTGGCATGGCACCTTGGCTGGAAATATGTTTATTATTTTTCGTAAATGTTCGTAAATAATCCCTGCCATCACCTTCAACTATTTGTTTGTGCAGTTCTGAGGTAGTTTCACATCTTTTGAACGGGGCCTTCTGTTTTTTAATTAAACCATTATCCACGGAAACACTTCTGCTCAAATGTTTTGATTTATGTGGACCAGATAGACATTTATCCTTTTCAACACTGTCCACGTTCTCCTTTAATCTTTTTATGAAATGTTTTCTTTGTCCTTGCGGACAGCAACACTTAATTTTTCCTTTTGTAATTTTATTTACTTCTAGACATTCTTTCGTATGTGATTCGGTTTCTTCTTCCTTACTTTCATCTGTGTTTGTTACTTTATCTTTGATCTCTTCAGTACTTTCATTCGAAGTAATGGAATTGTTTGTCGATTGTTTTTCATTTTCATTGACGCTTTCAAGTACATTTGCATCCGTATCTCGAAAGGGCTCGTTTCTTGCTTTAGCTTCATGCATTGCCTTTCGAGCCTCGAGAGACAACCGGGAAAGCATACTCACGCTCCTTTGTGTTGCCACTGAAGAAGAGTGCAATGTCGTAGGTTGATAATTGGCCTTTTCCATTGTTTGCGAACCTGATTTCGCATCTCCATGCAAAAAGTGTCGAGCTTTTCCGTAATCCTCTCGAGTTGATTGCATAGCAACTGATTGATTTTTACATTTGTTATGTGGTTTTGCTTTCATGCTTGTGTAAGATTTATCAATATTTCCCTTGTTGAAAGATTCATCCTTTTCACGATCTATGCAGTCAATTTTATTACCTGGTAAATCTACAGGCAAGCTTTTCCCTTCATTGCCAAGCAAAGAATTTCTGTGACAGTTAGGTGACAGTAAGGCAGCACTTTCCGCTTTTCTGTATGTGGAAGAATTTTCATCACCATTATTGACATTGATTTTCCTGTGATAACATCCTGAATTAACATTACATTCGGTTACCCCTGATTGATTCTTTTCTAATATGGGTTTGTCTTCGTTATGTTCTTTATCTTTTGTCAGTTTCCTAATATTGATTACACTGTCGTCACAGTTAGAAGGTAAAGAAAACTCATTTGCAGCAGATTTTCTCCTGAATCCATTGGGTTTAAGTTGTAAATTCTTTGCAAGTTTCGTCATAATTTCCCTTCTGTGCAGAAGTCCTTTATTCCCTGCATCTGTCTCGGGACGTATTTTTCCTGCACTAATGGACACATTTCCTCTCGTGGGATAAGTGTATTTATAAGATGGAGTGTGTTTAAACCAATTTCCCGTTCCAGCATAAACATGCCTGTATTTCACGAACAAATCATATCCATCAGAAACGTTTAAATCGTGGTATTTACTGTGCGAGTAGCTACTGTTGGTTGGTCTTGATGTTGAAACACCTCTGAAACCACTGTGTCTACGACGTACAGGATATCCTTTGTGCTCATAGTTTGATTTCACACCTTTAGTGTCCAGTTCTGTACTTATATAGTTACTCCCATTGTCCATATAATGTCTGTTAGGGATCACAGAACCTTCTTTTGACGCAAAAACACCGGTTAAATTGTTTAAGCGCTTAACTTGGCGGTCGACTCCACTAATGCTCTTAGTCACTTGATCGTGTCCAGCCATTTTGATACGGTGGCGAAGTAATTTTCTTACATCATAAGAATTGTGAACTTTATAATCCCAGGCTGAGCCTTAGTCTGGAAAATTTAAGTCTCCTTGTTTTCTTTGTACTCCGATCAGTTGATCAAATTCAATTAAATTTGAGTGTAATTAATTTAAAATTCCACTTTTAAACCCAAGAATATATATGCTCTGCTAATGTTTCACCAATATGTACAAAATAACTGATATTTCCTGCAGTACAAATTCTCCTTTCATACGTAGCCACTAACGACGATCATTAAACACGCCTGTATTGAAAGCCATCATATCAGTTTATGTTGCGATCATCATTCATCTATTTGACCAATTTGTCATCTCGCCGGATACATTATTTATTTAGCACGTAATGTTAGAGCTACTTGATGTTGTAAATTTTCCATAAGGGTCCTGTGTCTGGTATCCTATTAAATGTACAATATTACACGCAAGTGAAATTCAACCAGCAGTTGATACAACTTCCTTGGAAAATAAACTTCTTGTCATAAGACATCTTTTTCTGTAAATAATTAAAGATTTTAACATGAATAATAGTCTATTAAGACTTATTATTCTCAATCAGTTTTGTATTTTTAAGACAGACATAAAGTAATCAGTTGCATGTTGTGTTAACTACTGGTCGATACGAAAATCCACAAAGATTACTCGAATATGATAGAAATTAACTAACATCATTGAAATAAGATGTGTCGACACGCCATGTAAAATAAATCTCACTACATCGCATGATATTGACCGGCATTCATATTGATTTACCTTGATTTGATTATTATTGAACAAAATAATTTCACTTGATAGTTTCTATTGTGGGTAATAACGGAGGTTTCCTGCTGGGCGGAGGAAAAGCTCATACTGATTATTAGCATTACCATTTCACAATTCATGGTGCACAGCTTTTACGACACAGGCACAAATTTAATGTATTATGTTGAATGTTACTAAAAAACGTTAAAATTTATGAACAAATTGTTCGGGTGGTGTCTCTGTGAACCAGACATACGAAGTACTGTAATGGTAATTAGACGTTTTTTTCATTGATACAAAAGTATATTGGGCAGGGACGTTTATACTACTGAAACAAGCATCTAGTAATAGGGACTTAAAATGACTAAATTTAGTCATGAAACCTAGAATTACTCATTTCTAAGCTACTAATTTTAAAATTATTTTGTCTAATTTTCTGTAGTGTATCCTTGATGCGATATTATATGTGGAAAACAAGATAGGCCAGAAACGGAACCGTGATGACCGTGTAGCCCGGATTTTAGATGAAAACTTATGGCATGTACTCCGAAATACAGTTTAGGACACAATATTTTAGGTCTTGCTTGTGTGTCGAGATAGGTCTATTTAGTTGTTGAGTTAATTGTGGGACACATTGTCCTTTCTTACCTTTGTAAAGAGTAGATTTGACCCGCTTGAATATATCATGATACTAGTGATCAAACAGTCTTGGTACAACAAGATGGAAGCACCTCATCATTTATAAAGTGTCAAGTTATATGTTTTTAACATAAAGAAAAATATTTTTTACCTTTGGACCTAAATGTCTTCTCTGCTATTCCTTGTATCCTTGGTTAGTACCATAAAGAGTTTGGTAAACGAAGCAGGGGAACGTCATGTTTAATGCAAAACGTAAGCAAAAGTATGTCTTATTCCAAACTCTTAGGTAAACAGAGATATCGACTGTAAATAAACAGCGAATTGAACATCGATAATTACGTCTAAACTTTTCCAAATTAGATGTAATGCTCTTTATGATAAAGATGCATTAAATTAACCTTCTTTCAAAAGGATAGGATCACCTTCACACTTTGAATGATTTCAAAGGATCTAATCTTTAAAAGTAGGGAAACGCTCTGTAAAATTAATTAAGCCTTAATCAAAAGTATTCTTGCTGGAATCTACTGGCTTTAAGTATTGTAAGTCGCTTGTATAAGATTAGGAAGGAATAACCAGAGGCGATTATAACAGTAGATTAAACAAGTTTAGCTTTTTATGTTTATCCGTATAAAAGATTATCTGAAACAAGTGTATTGAGAATGTAACATTTGGAATACCATATTTCAGCATCTGCATTTCATAAAGTTAAATATATAGGTACAGGGAAACATAGATCTTTAAAATTATCCGATTGATAAAAAATTATCGGTCAAAGGTTCGTATTCAAGCTTATTTATCCACTACAAATATTGTAGTAGCTACTTAACAAAAATCTGATGTGTGCTTGACAACAGTCGAGGGCTTTCGCTATTTTACTAATCAGCTACAGTTGTCAAAAAAACAACGTAACAGTATTGATTTATCCATCAAAAAGGGACACTGATCTCAAACATGCCAACTACTTGGTCCGTGCATGAAGTGGCCAAAACGTTTTCAAGCTTATTTTCTGAACTGAAAACGCAAAAACGGAGATTCGATCACCCGTTTCATCGGGTCATCTGAATGACACAAAATAGAAAACAGATTGCATAACCCGTTTCATTGTTTTCCTGTTTACATAGAACAAAAAATTATGAATGAAGTCTTCGTGTTCCATAAAAACGAAAAAAATATGAAATGGGTGAGCAAATCTCTGATTTCCGTTTTGTGTCATTTCAAAGTTAGAAAAACGGAAAAACAAGGAAACGGGTGGTCGAATCTCCGTTTTCTAGTTTAAAAACTATAACTTGAAAACGTTTTGGCCACTTCATACACTGACCCTACTTCTTGTAGCCGTGCAAAGAAAAATCTGTGTTAGAAATAGCAGAATATTCATTTCATAAAATAGACTAAACTGAAACAAACTCATTACATTGTCCTAACGCCGTGAAGTCGATAAAATCCTGATGATCATCCTCAAAGTTAAGTTTGGTTATAGAATCACATTATTGCTTCTAGATTTGTATTTTAAATGACCGTGTTAATTTAAACTTACCAATCTTCAGATCTCCTACTTGTAAACTTGTAATTTTTTTTCCTCAAGATAAAAGCATAAAACTTACCAGTGCATTAGAAAAGCCATAGTTTCCTGTAACTTGTTGCTTTGCATAGATATTTTTTCTTCGTTTAGTATCAATCAAACAACATAGAGACATACTTGTAAAGGCAACTACATTCGTTTTTTATGCCATCTAAAACATGGAGGCAAATGGTATTGATAAAATATCCCAATACAATTTGTCTTCACAAAGTTCAATCATGAAACAAAGTTTTATAACGACATCTTTAAATCATTGATCCTAGCAATAGGTAAGAGTTATCAAACAATGTATAATAACTCATTGCTGATCCTTCGATGCATTTAGCCTGTCAATTTCTTAATTTGGTCCAGGAACTGAATAGCAATCGTGAAAGCATAGTTAATATCCATTGGGTAGTATTGCTTATACTTGATGGCAGCAAGAAAATGTTAAATGAAACTGTTTTTGGATTAACGCTCAAGCCAAGGGATGTTTGCATTGTTGGCGACATCGTTTACGCTAACACATTCTATTTACTTTCAATATGTAATGTAACAAAACATTAGAGACCAATTATTGATATTGAGCACTACTGATTTTTAGTGTAGTATATCGAACAAAAAGGACCAACAATTCTCGTTATTTAATAAATTAATAAGAAAATGACATTTTACTAAATTAAATTACTTTAATTAATTACTAAATTACTTTAAGTATTTACATTTGAAACTTTTACATTTAGTTTATCTACAAGCACATTTTGTTACTAAGCGATAAATTACAAATATTTATGAAATAATAAGAGTGTTAATATTAACAGTTAATCCCATTGATCAAATTCCTTGAGTGATTGATATGATCATACGTATCGATCTCAAGGTTTTCACTTGCGAAGATCAAATCACACAAAATGTGACCTATGTTCCGAGGTTTAATCTTTGATCTGAGCAAAAAGTTCATATATATTTGTGAGAAAAAGTGTCAAACTAAGCAAATATAAAATAGTAAGTGTTACATCAATGAGTTTATCATTTTGGCTTCTCAACACAGCGACACTGTTTTACTCATTTCATTCATCAGTTTTCTATTACGCTGCAACAGCAATAAACTTTTCTTTAAATGCCAGACTAAAATGTCACATTTATAAATTACGTTGTGACATTATGCAAGGAAATTTTCGATCCGACTGTTTTCAGTTTGCTACAACAAAAATCCTTCCTCGCTCCTGAAATTTCTATCAATTTGGAAACGGACAAAACAAAAGATTTAATTTAATTTAACCTTGAATTCCTCTAATGAAGCTTTTACATATATGTACATATTATCTCGATTTTTGCGCTGCTGCATGCCAAAAACGTACACATATTTGACTAAATTGTATCGTGTTTAACATGAAACCGATACATTACATACATTTTATTCCATTTGGGGACAGTTTAAACTTTAGCTGTTTCTTTGTTCACGTAAAAATATAACGTTTGAGCTGAAGCCTTGTAAAATAAAGTAAAGTGATATTTGAAAAAAAAGTCCAGTCTTAGAAAGTATGCAAAATATCTGTCTTTGTAAGTTAAGTATAAGTAAAAGTATTGTTTAAACGGGGCTATCAAGTGGGTCTTTAGAACTATGCACCTATGCACTGAAAATTAGGATCCTTCACACCGGCACAACATAATTAAAGTACATGAATATTTTAAGCCGTTGCCGTCAAAATCAATAATTTTATAATTGAAAAGTGATTAAGCTGAGAAACTGATTGTCGAATGTATCACGCAATACTGTTTCAATGAACATGCAATGCAATTCTTGTTCATACAAATAAATAGACAGTTCTCTAATACCGCAAAGGGGTCGGTCTGATATGGATATATTTTAAACATTTATGAAACGTCCTGAAATTTTTATTAATTTAAAAACATTCCTCTTATTCCAGACCTGAAAGTATTTTCATTTTCTGGAAATTCTATGTTTATGTCGACTGAGTTTGAAGGTAAGCACTTTTGCGTTTGTTGCAAGTACTTATTTTGACTGAACAATGAACTGACATAAATCAAATGCAATTTTTTTTTGCAATAATTGCTGGATACAGAAAACAGAAAACAATGAAAATAGTTACACAACATGGAACCAGAAAGTCTGGGTGAAATGTCGAGATAATTTTGAAGTGGTCATTAATCTGCAATCATATGATAACTTATGAACGTGCAGTTTGATTTATTCATTTATTCGTGCTGTGCCTTATTTTCTTTTTCGCTTTTTGAGCTACATGTTAAATGAAATATTACAAAGTACAAGAGTTAAGTAGCAATAACTGTAACTATTTGCTGTTGCCGTTTAAATCGATAATTGTAAACACTTTAATAAATTAGTTTTGCTTCATTTAAGATACACCGATCAAGTTAGCGCAAATAGAACCTCAACACAGCACGGATTTTCTTAAAGTCACTTCTCAAGTATCTTGTTTGGCGCTTTGTGAAATTTAGTCGTGTTGTTTTACTTTCTGAGCAACCATGTATGGCTTTAATCCAAGTTAAAGAGGATCTAGGAAAATGTAATTCAAGATTATCTTGGAAATCCACACAATCTATATCAGTATGATATCCACTATGGCCGAGCAGGATCATTTGGATATTTTGGATAACCGTTTAAATCCAGTGGACCACCTTGGAGAGAAAACTTTAACTGGCAATTGTGGATTACGCTTACGTAAAAATGTTACGTTCTCTGGTGTAGTCGATGGAGGTCTGGACTCCAGTCATGATAACATTGATGACAAATGTCACGGAAATAATTGCAAGGCGGAAGAAATGTTTGGTTTAAATACCAAAGCAATATTAAACAATAAGAATGATCACACATCAATATCTGACGGATATAATTTGTTGATAAAGTACAGACATGTGTATGCAGGAACTGGTAATTGGCTCAGAGTAAGTAATCGTATTACATCATATAGTTACAATTATGCTATGGATATGAGGTTGAATAACAGCTGTTACCAGACTGGAAAGACGGTTGGCAAGTTTCTCAAGGGTAAACGTCACAATAAACGACTGATGAAGAATTTGGAAGAGAACGTGAATGAGGAACATAAGCCAAATACCAAACGTTGTTATTCAGAAGCAAAGGAAGGTGGTCAAGGACAAAGAATTAGGAAATTGAATGAAGGCAATCGTACACGAAACATAACAGAGAATGGCGTAACTCAAGTTGAAGAAAAGGGCAATCAATTGGAAGGTGCTGCAAATGATGAACATTTATTTTGCAATACATATAAAATGCATGAACAACATGATGAATATAATACGACTACTAAATATATTGATATTGATCTCAACGAAAGGACTCCACAACAAAACTGTAATAATGTGTTGTTGCCAGAGACTTTGCAAAGCGAAACATCATATGTTCATGTATATGATATTGAAGGAAGCTTAACTAATGGGCCTGAGTGTCACATTGATCACCACAATTATAATAGAGATGCTATCTCAAAGTGTAAAGGTATTGACAAATGTTACACAAACATGAAAGCAAAGGTAACGAGCCAGAGTAAGAATCAATCAATTCCTGCTGCACCTGTCAAAGATACATGCAAGAATACTCAGCATTTTAATGATAGTAATAACAATCTAAACATTTTAAAGAATAGGTTATCTACAAGGAAAGGAAAGTCAAAAAATGAACATTGTCAATTGAGTACGGTTATTTCGTCAACAAGAAAAAATATGAGTTTGTTTTCGAGGTTGTCGGAGGAGGCTCAAGCTGCCATGTATGAAGCTAAAAGGGAAATGAATGATGATCATGATAGTGTCGAAACCAGGATTGTGAATCGAACGAATCAGGCAGAAAGTATGTCTAGTCGTTCTGATGCATGTTCTCAAGGGTGCCAAGACAACAACGGTACATGTACGCAAACAAATGAGCGGCATTCAACAAAGTATTTAAAGACAAAAGAAGGCAAACTTGACCGTCCTTGCGAAGAGACATCTTCCATGAAGAAGCTGGATAAATCAGGAAGAGTAAGAAAGAGTACTTCAAAGGATAACTTTTCTCTTTCCGCAACTTCGAGCAGTCACAAGCCAGAGAACACAGAAGTTTCTCATCATGACACTGAATACAAAGGAGTTATGACATTAAACACAATGGGTAAAGAAGGTACCTTTGTAATCACCCCATTGGGATATGACAGTAGGTTCGCAGATCTTCCTGTCATGGTGGATACCACTGACGAAACGCCACAGGAAATTAAAGAACAGGCGATTCTTAAATGTAGCAATTGGCTTTTCAAACATACTTAACCCAATCAAACATGTTTGTAGTTTATTACCATATGTTTTCACATTTTGATCTTCTTTCCTTGATTTTGATCACTAATAAACACTATGTAACATTTCTTAATTAGTTTGTCCAGTGCAAATTTCAATATAAGAAATGTTTAAGCAATGCAGAAATAGTAGCTTTGCTGCTCATTTCATGATTTCATTCTTGACTCGTCAACCTCCGTAATGACACACTGAGCCTCAGGAATGACCGACTGTTACAAGCAATCCATTATGGCCTTTTCGCAGTGGGGAACTGCCACTGGGTCACCAATAATAACCTATTTCTGGTTCTCAGAGTATATTAAGGGCATGGTATTAAGTCATTAGTCATTCTTATTTTTCTGAAATGATGGACTTAACGCGACTTATTGAGGAAAAAGGTAAGCCTGACGTTCTCTATTTAAACAATAATTTTATACCTCCCCCGTCCGATATGCTACTTTATTAAAATCATTAACTTTCAGTAACTGTCTTCCAAAAGAGCGCAGATGAAGTGATTAATTTTCGGATATTGGATCACTCCGACGATTTAGTGTTTATTCCCCATACCTTAATCTTCGTGTTAAAACTTAAAAGTAACGGTTGTTTATTTCACATTTTAGAAACAAGAATAAAATTCGTGCATTGGCTTGCGATTTGTGTACTGTCACTATGCGTGTTGGGAAATCCTGACCCTTACATGCTACTAAGATTCGACAACCAAGCGCCAGTGCGCAAGGATTATTGCGACGTAAATCCCGTCATTCTGAACCTCAGGTCGGTAGTATCTTGTTCTGATATAATGGCGTGAAAAAAACCCCCGTTTCTTTCTCTGGTGAAATGACAGAGATTCTTAAGGGAACGAATGATGCAATAGGTTTACTGTCCGTCAGGTGCTGCCAGGAATATGGGGCGGCGGAAATTCCTGTCGTTTTGTATTGCAGTTCAGCATATCATCACACACAGAATTTAGCCATTACTTGCAAATGCTATTTGCATTTGGCCATCATTTTGAGGAAAAGTGGAAATGTGCGTGTTCTCAAATTGATGAAAAAGACACACGAAAAAACATTTTATCCTATTATATATTTTTAATTATTCTGATATTAAAAGTGAATCAAGATTACTTCATGGTATAAATTCATTCCAAACATATTTCTAAGCGTATCTATAATCTAGAAATAAATCGATATAGTCAAAATTGAACTTGTCTTTAACTGGTATATTGTCTATTCGGCCTCAGAGTTAACAGAAGCAAAGGCCAATACTTTAGTATTTCAATTCAACATGCCATCACATATTATATCTCTCTAACATCTGATTTATTCCCAACTGAACCACCCTAATTCTGATAACATAAATCATCACTTTGATACTCAGAGTTTCACTTAAGTGTCCATTGTGGCAGAAAATTAGTCTAAATTTTTACACTCATCCTCAGACCGCCATCTCGTTACCGTCAATTGTGTGAGCCAGCACAGGTGATGTCGTTTGCATGTCGCGGGCAGTGCAGATCTTATGTGGAAGTGGATCACATGCAGCAACAACGACATTGCCGGTACTTGCCAAAAGTTATGTAGAAGCAGACAACAGAGTTTTTTCCTAATTATTTTGACAAGCCAAGACAAATTGGACAAATTTACCTAATTTGGTTGGTAAAAATAATTAGGAAAAATCTCTAATGTAATTTCCCGCCACGTCTGCATTTGTTACCCAATTAACTTGAAAGATCACACAATTCAAAAATTTGTATAAATTAGTTCACCGTACCAAAAATTTCACACAATTTTTCTCTGTATAACATGAAATTTTATTCAACACCATGTGTTCTTTATGTTTTAGCCAGGTGAATGTTCTTTTTCAAATTATTATAGTCATTCATTATATTCTACAATATTCTGTGATTTGAATCCATGTGACAGGTAATAGGTATATATTATTTTATTGGTATGGAATGTTATCACACAAATGATGTCTGCCAATCCGCAGATCAAGAAAATCCTATTAAAAGTTAAGGCTACAGAACAAAAGAAGAAACAAAAGAATTCCATACTGTGTTTTTGAATTTTGGCTCCAAACTTTTAATTGGAACTTCTTGATTTGATGCAAAATATTTGATCGACCCGGGAAACATCCTGTTTCTTTGTAAGACTGTCCCATATGGCTCCCAAACTAAGCTACCAAATGGGATTTCATAGTTCGTATTAATTTCATTTATAACGGTTTCCATTATTACTATTAGAATAGTATTTACTTCATTCGGAATTAAATGTTGACCAGTCTCCAATGTGGGACAACAGAAACTCAAACTGCGCTGTAAAACCTCAGCTCGAAATTTTATTGTTCTGAAAATAATTACATTTCTTGAGTTGAACTATGCAAATAATTTGTAGATGCTGTGAAGCAACAAGATTCGGAGTCCACCTCGCTAGTCTACCTTGTGAGGATGGTACCAAACTGCGGATTGCCCTTAAATTTGCGATGGAATGCCTGTGCAGAACTTGTGATCAAATGCCGGAGGTTTGTCTTCATTACATTCAGTGAATGATAAATATACTTTTCTACACATTTATCCACCTGTACAAATGTTCATACTTAAATTTTAGTAAAGGACGGTATTTAAGAAACTTTATTGAAATGAAATCTGTGTCACAGAACCTTCATGAAGGTTGCAGGTAGAAATTGGGTTGTAAAACTCAAAACATTTACGTAATTGTAGGAATAGGTGTTTATTTCATGTGTTCACCGATAAGAAAAGGGATAGCGTAACAGAGTGTCTTTGTCGTTTAGCAGAGCCGGAAATGGTCTTCATTTTATCTCTATGTTAATGCCCCGGGCATTGATGTACGTCTGTGCCATCTATTATTTGTCTCAACATAATCAAATATCAATTCATTGGACATTGTCTCAATCTGCCTTACATACCCTTAAACATTTACTTGCTGGAAATGGAGACCATTATAAAGAGCACACTGTGCTTTTTGTGTAAAAATGAAATGATAAACTTTTTACGATCTGATCTCTCATTTTCCAAGCGTATGCATGTCCACTGTCGTTTACATGATTTTCGGCAAGAATTAAACTTTTTTGTATTTTGCTCTCTTTTCAGGACATACCTGAAATAGATCCGATGGAGAAATACATGAGACCAATAACAACGGGCTTGTCATCAATAAGAAATCAAACGGCCTTCTCCAATAGCCAAATTTGAAACTAAACACACTCATGCACCAGGCTTTGGTTTGAAAGTCGAACACACTGTTCTTTTGAACATCATGAATAATAGTTTGTTATGTATGAGGCGAACTCTATTTTAATAAAAGTCAAGTGTTTATGATTGAATTATTTATCTGGTGAATTGTATTCATTACAACATTCTAAATAACATTATAGCCATTTTCTTACATTTTGATGGAAGAAGGTGTTATTTCTTATTGCTTTTATCCCACTTTAGAACACGCACATTTGTTTTTTACACGCGCACACTCTCACTATCTGGGTGATTAAGAAAAAATTGTAACTTGTAACTATGGCAACTTATGTCTTGTTAAGCTCAACGATGATTTTAATTTGGAAAAGTGTCCTTGGCGAAGGTAAGCATTCATCCATGAATTTTGATTTTGTGACTTGCACAGGAGAAGTAAGAAAATGTGATATTGCAGTGTTCCAATTAACTTTATTATTGATTTCTCCTTCAATATTTGTTTTGTATTGAATTATTTGGTTTCATTGTGTTCCATTGGTGTAATCAAGTGCATGATAATGCTATTAATTTGAAATTATTAATGGTGTCGGAAGTGGAATGTGCCATTACCTGTCTGTTACTCGAGCAATGTTATGCATTCAAAACGAAACATGAATTGGAATGTGGGAAAACGATGTGCCATGTGACACACGGCAAGACTTGCACAAGTGATGCTGTGATGAATATGACATTTGTATCAAAAGTACGTATTTAAAAAAAATCTATTTAACACAGCATTGAAAATACATGTTATTTATTATAAATTTTTTATGAAGTAAGGTCACACAGTCACAGTCATGTTGTCTGTTACGCTTCCGGTGGGCGATAATACAATGGGAAACGAGGAATCTTCCGAGGGCGGGGAATCTAGTCGTCTAGGAAGCTGGGCTCATGTCATGTTGAGTAACAGTCGGAGACAAGGTCAGTAAACATGTTGTTACTTCCGAGTCTTACTCAACACATGGGCGTACACCTATATTTTCCCTTTTCTTTATTTGATGACATGCGAAATTGTTAGAATAAAACTGCATTACATTCCATCAACATTAACTAGAATTTTTTTTTTTTGAAATTATCACTTACCAGGTACTTTTCAATACTGTGTTCAGAATACTACAGAATCGGTCACCATGAAGAGCATAACTGAACCATCCGGTTTTGATATGACTGGCGCACACACAAAATACTCAAAAAAAAGGATTGGAGAAATGGTGTTGACATCCATGTTTTAGATGGGCATCTTACTGTTAAGTGACAACCAGGTGTGTAAGGACTGGTGTACGTACGTGTGGATGCATTTGTTTAGAGTGGAGAAACATTGGCGGATCTAGGGGCGCAGGAGGCGCCCCCCCCCGGCCAAAATTTTCTTCATTTTCATGCAGTTTTTCACGATTTTTGGGCAAAAATAGGTGAAAATTGGGTTGGCGCCCCCCCCCCCTACGGGCTGGGCGCCCCCCGTACGGGAAATCCTGGATCCGCCAATGGAGAAAGATGATGTTGGTTTAAGGATGCCATGTGTCATAAAGACATCAGGGCCAGTCATTCAAGCCGTTATCTTATGTTAAAAACTAATTTCTTGTGTCTAAAGACTACTTCAGTGTTAGCAAAAAATTGTAATATCTATTGTAAATACTTTAAGAGATTCTGACCGAAAGAATAGTGGGGTTTTTGCCTGCTACTATAAAATGATAATTCAAAATAGAATAGATCTATCCAAAGTTTGTTAGAATTCCGCAAATCCACATAGTTTCATGCATATTTGTGTTCTTACGTATTTTCCATCATGATTACTTTCGATAGCACTGGCAATAAAGCTGACGAAAATCAACAGAATATTTTGTAAACTCTTTGGTATCGAGACCCTGTGTTCTTTTAACATGACTTAATCGAACAAGACCACCATGGCTGGACTCGCTTCTTTCCTCTCTCACAAGTTAAGTTTAAATTTGTTTAAGACGTGAATGCTGTACACGGAATTCGTATCAGAATTTTAACAATAGTGCATCAAAAGCACAGCATGAAATTCTTTCGTTCTTTCCTTTGTTCTCTTAATTTTTAAAATAATACGATTTCTGTGTATTGGAACCGGAAAAGTGAAAAGCAGGATGTAGTAAAAATAAAAAAATAAAGTTATGTAAAGTTTTCTTGCACATCATGTTTATAAGGCATTTCCGCTGATAACAATCAATTTACTTCCACTCCACTCGCTGCACTGGGTAATGAAAATGAAAAAATCATTTCTTTCCTGGTGGTGTATCCTGGACGACTAACAATTAACCATAGATTATAAACATTTTATTAATAACTAAGGTTCTATTGTTGGTGTGGATAACAAAGTAAATGTTACGTGTTGAATTTCACGCCAATATGGATAACAAAATAATAGAGTGTGTGTACGGAAACCGAAAGATTTCACTTGTCCTACCTTAAATTGATTTATATTTCTGGTACATGTACCTATGTTCCAAATATTATTTATTTATTATGCATATGTTATTATTATCTATCTAAATATATAAAAAATTAACTTTATTGCTTTTCAATTTTCCTAAATCACATGATTTGTTTTATTCATCGGGCAACCAAAAGAATGGTGAATGTACGGAAACCGATCTATGGAAACCGAAAGATTTTGCTTGCCCTATCTTGTAGCTTACATATGTCCCCCTAAACCCATAAAAACACCATTATAACTCATGATAGCTACTAGTTATCATTTTTTACATTTATTAAATTAAAATAAATACTAATTTATGTACAAAATTTCCTTATTTTCCTTATTTCCACCCTCTCTCTTCATAATTTTGGCCCTCCCCTTGTCGGAATTTTCCTTCTGGCCCGTTTCTCTGCTGCAATTTTACTGTTATGTTTTTTAACTAATTCTTTAGCTAATTGTTCTTTCTTTTCTTTTGCCTCTT
>JBCAUI010152422.1:0-17864 GCA_038406195.1 Haplosyllis anthogorgicola
ATAAATAATATCAATAATTTGTTTGTTACCAACATTTTGAAATATACAAAACTAGTTAGATTTCAAGAAATAGTTTACTATCAATACTATGGCCATCAATTAGGCAGGGAATTAGGCAGGGAAAATTTGGAAAAACCTTGAAAATCAATTTATTTTCAATAATAGCAAACTACTTGTAATATCAAATGGCATCCATTCATATCTTTCGTCCAGACGATAGAATTTTTCAATGGAACCACTTAAATGGCGTTTTAACCTTGATACACTAGTATTACAATTGCATTTCCTCCCTAGAGATTCCCTTAAAAGACTTTGCTTTTAAAGATAATGCCATCTCACGACTTTGGGGAAAGCACTCGTGAGATTTCATTAGCTTGAGAGATAACCGTTTTATTGGAAAGGAAAGAAGGAATCACTGTTGGGCACCTTGAGAACGACGGGCTTGATCTAATCCCACGGGACCCGTCTCCATTCAACTAATATTAGCCGTAAATTGCTAGGAATTTGTTCAAAGGACAAAAACAAGAAATTGAATTCTTAGCCCCAAATGTTATTTAACCACGGTTCAATTACGAAACGATTTTCAATGGTGCAAATGGATAGTTTGATTTATGTTACACTTAGTTGTGTGTAAATTTGTCCTGAAGAAACTTATATGAGTTCGTTTCACATCCATTTTACACATTCAAAACGGTGAAAGACATCCCTGGCCTTTGGCAACATAGTAATACTTTCTTGAATTGAAAATGCGAACCAAAAATAAATGAAGCAGTTGTGATTAAAATAATGACTAAAAGGCAACACTCCAAAACGAAGAAATATTTGTAATGAAAATGTATTAAATAGTTAAACAGTAAAAATGGATACCACTAATGTCTTGAAATCTGATCAGTTAGCTCAATTACAGGTTACAGTAAAAGCATTTCCGAAAACGAGAATTCATGATGGTTTCTAATAACACACTAAAAAAGCTTCAAATTCATAGGAGAATAATTCTTTGGTAAACCAAGCATGTAATTCAAGACACAGACACAACGAAACCTTTAGAAAGGGAATCAATGTCTTAGCCAATTATGTGCAGTGAATTTAAATTGATCATAACGAGTCTGTTGAGGTAAATAAATCTTAACTGTAACACTCATTGTAAACACAATTAATTTGTCTGGACTCTATGAGTGACACAAAGAGCTATGTAGTTGGTACATAAACCAGAACACTCAAATTTTATATTTATTGCATAATATTGTGCTACTGTCCTGAACAAAGGTTAACGTAGCTTTCAAATTTCACATCCTACGTTGGGAAAACAAATGTTACCAATAACGACGGTATTAGTAGTTTACGTTTTTAAGCGGCAATACTTTCTGTAAGTTAGTTTGAGCTGAATTTGAGAATTATGTTTACTTTGTCAATATTGTAATGTTCAAAATTATTGTGATGGTAACTCTTTTCGTCATTTTAGAAAAAAACTATATGAACCTATTCTAAACAGAATCTTGAACCTACCATGTCCTTTTGTTCACTTCCTTTTTAGTAAGCGAGGGTCTTTCTGTGACCTCATTAACAGGATAAATAAATTGACCAGTGATCACGGTTTTTATCAATTTGGTATCAATGCATCTATCGTCAGAACAACGTGGTGTGCTGAACTGCAGTAGTAAGGTTATGGACATTAGTTCCTCTGACGTCCACTACACTGTGTGTGCAGCACCGGGTGGTAAGGCTACTGTTGCATTTGTATTGGTATGTGAACCCATTCCTAAAGATAGTACTGTGAGGAAACGATAACATCTTTTCTATGTCTTATGTATGATAAACTCACTAATGTGGTATTTTGCTGCTGAGGTATTTATTGTGCAGCCAGACAGTATTAAGTATAGAACACTTGAGGGCAAATATTCTCTTCCTTTTAAGTATCACTCTGTGTTTTGATCACATCCCAAGGGACGTAATTACTCCGAATATATCTGCTTCATACACGAAACCGAATAAAATCACTGTCATCAATATGGAATATTACAATCTGAATCAATACCATAGTCTCCTGTAAAATGATGTAATCTCTAATAGGCACAATGCATCATTCAAACCTGAAAAAGAAAATCAATCAACATAACTCGACATTAGATTAAGTGTATATGCACTTTGATAAAGTAATTCATTGCAATGTATTCATTTGCTTTGAATAGATAAACTCCTCTCGGTAACGTTCACTTTTAATCAAAGATCTTTTCTTCCTGTAAAGAAACAAAAGTCCATGTGACTTAATATGAACAACTTCAACAATACGAAATATTGTTCTGTGCCAAACTGTGTCTTTTTTATGCATGAAAGAATGTTCAACAAAACTTAAAAATCATGGTTACCTTTATTTGATAAAAAGACAGCCAGTTAAAAATAGTTTGACTCTTTGCAAGATGAGCAAAATTCATTATTCGTGAACCTTCCGTGGAAAGTGGTCATCCATACAACCGAGAGTAGCCGAAATCCAAAATAGAAATGAGAAGTAAATAAATAGACTAAAGTGGAACTTCCTTTGGACGGACCTTCTTTTGCATGATCAACCTTTATTTGCAAGGTCAGCAGACTTTAGACGTAACACATTAAATTATACGGAAATTACCCTCCTTTGCAAAATTACCACACCATTGGCGACCACTTCTTCGCAAAATTGGGGGGTTCGCCCAAAGGAAGGTCTACTGTAAATAAAACATTGCGTTTATATTAAACCACATCAATGTAAATACCTCATGATATATTTTCCAGGATCTGACTGTAACAATAACGAGTGAGAGGCCTGACACAGAAATCGACATCATTCCAGATGAAAACGAGATGAGTGGTATCAATGTACAGACTTTTGTAGATCAACAGGTAGGCCGACTCTATCAACATAGCAAATTACTGCAGACTGTTTGCCTCAGAATAGTGATAGAAATCACTAGGTTTGGCATGGAGAGTATTGACATGAAAAACAATAAAATATCCCAGCTATCATCATTACAAATTTAATCGACACAGAGTGCGTTCTACATCTAAGTTTAAGCAGTTTTCTTACTCATTTTGGGGTTTTTTCTGATACTTTTTTCAATACTGTAAACTATTGCTCTTCTGTTTCCCATACTAAATGTGAAAGCGCAAACTCTTGTATGCGTAAAGTAATGGTTTGATCTTTGCAAACAATACTCTCTGTCCAACAAAATAAAAATAATTATTCGACAAGAATGCCTTCCAATCAAAGGCCGAACCGCCCACTTCGCAAATAGTCATTGCAATGCAAATAGTCACTAAAATGCAAATAGTTATTAAAACATGAAAAAAATTACAAAAAGCAAGAAATTTGACCCTCAAATGACCTTGACCTATATTTTGACCCTTGCCCCATTTACTTGTCTCAAACATCATAATGTGATATTAGAAGACAACACTAATTTTTTTATTGCTGTGACCTTGAACTTGACCCAATGAGCTTGAAACTCAAACTTGACATAAATACTATTAAGATGTACCACCATGCCAAAAATGAAGTTTCTAAGTCAAGTGGTTCAAAGGTTATAGCCCAGACAGACAGACAGACAGACACACAGACACACAGACACGACTGAAAATATAACCTTCCCGCATACGCGGGCGGTAATAAAGTAAAAAAAACAGGACGAACATAATGTTTTACGAGTTTGATACAAGTAATTCTCTGAGCGCAAATTGTCCCTTGTTGGAAATTGGGTAAAATGAAGTAACGTCCGTTCAGCAGTCCGGACATCTTAAAGACGACAATGATTTAAAAAGAATTAATTAACATTGCAATGAAAAGGAGCTTACGTCTTACAAAGTAAATTTATTTTACCAAATAGAATAGGATAGAATTTAACATAGAATTATGTAAAAGTGTTTGAACATTTGTCACATTTGATCATTTTAAAAAACGGATGAATGAAACAATTACGCATCAGCCGCCTCGATAGCGCAGTAGGCAGCGCGTCAGTCTCATAATCTGAAGGTCGTGAGTTCGATCCTCACTCGGGGCAGAGCGGTAAATTTTTTTTTGTCCGCCGTGAAAATAAATGGTCTCGCCCCCCCCCCGCCAATGACAATCCTTGTCTGCTAATTTTAACTATTGTCGGTATTTTTATTTCATCTCCTAAATTTAACACTTGATTTCTTATTGGTTGAATTCGGGTATAATTAATATCATTGAAACTTATATAGAATACCATTATTTATTGACGAATAATTGATAAATAATTCATTGGGACTGCTCTACAATGCATACAACACTACACGGCGATCTACAATGGCAGTGGCAAATAGACTACGCTGTCGATAATCAAACAGGCACTTGTACGAGATGGTCATGGGATCAGGAGGTCTGCTTCCACCGTTCTTAATAGTAAAACAAAAATGGATTGGTCCAAGGCCAAATTATTTGGCAACACTAAATGATTTTCTGATAAATCTTACCTTTTAACCAGGAATGGAGATTACACGAACACATAGAAGTGTCTAGGAAAGTGATGACTCAGGAATACTCCAGTTCTAACCGCTGTCACCCGGCTCTGTCCGTCACGTGTCGAGCCGCCCGCCGGCCCGGCTACTTCTACTGGAACGTATTTCTTGTTATGGTAAGTCCGGTTGTACCTGGAGCTTTCATTCTCGCATAGATTTTCCATACGAATGCAATAGAACCTCAATTGTTGATTATACAGTTCCGAAATTAAGAAAATTGTTTGATGAAAAAGTCAGTACTCATTTTCGGTGAAAATTGGGTTGGCGCCCCTTCCCCCCACGGGTCGGGCGCCTCCCGTACGGGAAGTCCTGGATCCGCCACTGGTGCTTACAAATTACAAAAATATCTGGTAAAAAGACTGAAGCCATTTGACAAAGATTTGACTTTTTCCACAACCAAATTAAAATGGACTCGGATCATAAGTGTTTTAAGCATGAATATCAGTCTAACATTTTGTTGGTGTAGCATTTCTGATTTTCCCCAAATAGCTTCAAATTATCTTTGCCAAATTATCAAAAACAGAATTGAGTAACGTATCATCCGACTTGAAAATAAACTTTAGTAAAGTATTTTGTGGATATAAAAACATGAAGGAGGTTCTACTGCTGTAGGTTTGCCATAGAGTTTGTTTTCTATCACTGAATTGCGACAAGCAAATGTTAAAATGATTATCCTTAAAATTTGATATTTTAGAGGCAGGAAATTGTTCAAATAATGGAAAATAATATAGTTTTTTTGACATTAACGACACGGCGTGAATTGCATCTCCAATTTGCACTTAAATTTAGCCTAAATGTTTTATTGTTGCTTATTGAGACTTGTCAAGGACATTTTACAATTTTACCTGGGAAACAAACTCTAAGGATTGAGTATTCATTACTATTATATTTTTCAAATTAGCTGAAGATATGAAAGTGTAATACAAATATATAATTATTGGTAATTTTAGAACGAATTTTGCAAAATACAAAATTTTACATACTGTTATTCATTATAATTATAAACTAAAACATATCTGCTTCTTTCCAAGATAATATAATTAGCTTTGTGGTGTATGTGTGTAGAAATAGTTATAACAAAATAATAGAAAACCCAATGCAGTAAGCTTAGAAAATAGATGCTTAATTTATATACCAGTATAACATTACCTATATATTACAAAAAGTCAACCATTTTTGCAGTAATTAACAATTTTTAGTTTTATATGTGGCTATTCAGCTTTTGTCCTGACAATTCTTGTAAAATTGCACTATATTTACCAATATACCATTTTATTTTAATCTCCATGCTATTTCTTTCAGCCTATGTATATACGTATTACGGTCATCTATGTATCAAGCAATACCCATTTAACTGAGACACATAACACATCTTTTTTCAAAGTCCAGAATTTAAAATTGTCTTGGTCAACAGGATTTCAGAATGACCAAATTCACAAAGTTTGTCGACAAATCGACTAATATTAGACGACGGATTGGACATAATAAATGGAACCTCGTTATTCCTTGCAATAAAAATGCGTCGATTTCGATTTTCGATGCGTCGATTTTCAATTATTTTGTTGGAGGAGAGCAGAGGGTGAAATATGATTGTTACATAAATGGAAAATTAGTTGTGGTTTACCACAAAAATGTACTTCAGAACAATTTTCAATGTATCATTGACAGTCATGTTATTGTACAATAAGAAGAAAAATAAGTGTCAAATTGTAAACAAACTGCCCATATCCTTTACACGAAAAATTATCGATTCCTCTTCTTTGTCCAACGCTACATGGTGTACACACATTTATAGATTTATTTTATTTTCAGTTTTTCATTAGTGCATTATCCTTTGCCACGTTCGCCGTCTCGCCAGAGCTGCCACAAAACCGTCTACAACTGTCTTTCACGTTACTTCTTACGTCCGTAGCGTTCAAGTTTGTCATTAATCAAAGTCTCCCTAAAATCAGCTATCTAACCTATATGGTGAGTCTTATCTCGGTACAAGGACAGAGTATGCTACTGGTGCTGCTGTATGCTTTTTACCATAGGCTTGTTTAAGAAAAGAACCTATGGCTTCTCCTCACAGAAGAGAAATGTGTTCGTGCTGTTTAGTTGTTTAAGTTCATGGTTCATTCTTCTGGTTCATTCAAATGTCCAGGATGTCTTAAATCCTTGCAGAATGCATTACGTTTTTTAAAATAAAATCTGCCTTCAAAGATCTTGCAGTTTTCGTTTCACAAATGACAAAAAACCGCCACAATGACAACATAATCAGACAAAACAGGAAATATTAAACATACTTCTCGAAAATTCCTTACTTTGATTCAAGAAAATTATCACTTTGGATTGACATGAATCTGTCAACAGAAAGCAAAACATGAGTTTTCAATGATAAATATGTAAACTTTATCATATTATGTACAATATTGCATTTGGACACTTGGATTGAATAAGGTTCTCTGAGCACTGTTAGTGACTAAGAGGTGAACACTGAAATTAAATTAAATTTCACTGCTTGAGCCGCCTATCACTTGACTGCCTTTACAGATGCCTTGATGAAACTGTATTTTCTCGTTTCTACATTTCATTTTGTATTTAAGCTTCTTCACTTCGCATCTCTCGCCAGTTAGTTTTCATTAACATGTGTTATATTACTTATGACATAACTCTTTAACGTGCATCGTGCATTAATTACTTCTCCATTTCTCTTGCTAACATAACGTAAGTCTTTCTTGCACAGGATAGCTGCATTTGACCCAGGATGATACCTCCTTCTCTACTGATCATGTTTGAAATGTTTCGTGCTGTCTTCAAGAGAAGAGTTTTGGTGGCTTTAACAGTTGACAAATAACAGGCCCAAAAACATTCCCTGGGATGATGGATGTTTATTTCACAGAAAAAGTTCTTCAAGACAGTTCCCATCACCCATAATAAAACCGAGGAGATTTGAAAATAACTGGAAATAGACAATATGAGACCTTAGCCACTGAAGACACAATGTTAAAGCTACCAAACACCTCTTTTAGGCGACCACCTGTGTACAGCGATCTTGATAACTCCATCTATCGTCAGCTTTGAAAATAGCAAACTGTACTGCTGCCATCTGCCGGTTCATCCTTTAGTTTTAATCACACAAATCTACTACTGCCCTCTTGTGGCTGTTTCATTTCAGTTTTTCATCAGCGCCCTCTCGTTTTCGACCTTCGCTGTGTCACCCGAGTTGCCACAGAACAGGCTCCAGCTCTCGTTTACCCTGCTTCTCACGTCTGTCACCTTCAAGTTTGTCATAAATCAGAGTCTTCCAAAAATATCATATCTCACTTATATGGTAAGTTGTAAAAAAAATGAAAACATCAGAGGTTATCACATATTTCACATGCTATAATTTTTTAGATGTTTTCCCCCTATCTGTTAAATCTTAGTGCTGTAGCACCTATTTACTTATTTTAAGAGACAATACTCATACACTCGGTATCGAAACTTTGTAAATGTATATTTTTTTTTTAATCAGACTTTTTATATTGTACCACTTGTCGTACAGTTCGTGAAGTATTCACTTTTGTGAAAAATGTTTTGTTAACTTTTTAAAATTTCTAGCCCTATGATTGTACCTTATCCCGCTGTAAAACTTTTTTATTTCGTTTCCGTGAAATATGCAACCTCTTTGTGGTGATATTTTCTTTAATCTTGAGTGCAATGGTTCACAAACCAAAATGTATTTCAGCTAGAAATAACCTGGCTCTATTAATTTGAAGACACTTTAGTGTAAAATGTAAGGTATTCGACTTGTGACCTTGACGTTAACCTTGACTCGGAACTATGACTGCAGATTTTTTATCTATTTGGCAGAACTTTTATATTCCACTTTCAACAGACAATAATTGTGGAAACCGTCAAATACGGTTTATAAGCTATAAACTGACAGATGGTTACTCAAGATTAAGGAAAGAAACTAATTAAGATTTTATGACAACTTGATGTAGTTTGTTAAGAGTTTTCACGTTCTAGTTAAGGTTTGAAAATTACAGCAAAGCTGAGTAGAATTATTACTTAATTCTATCTGTAATGTACTCTTTGTTAAGCGTGTTTTTCTTGTCATTTGAAATTTGGAACTTGGGACTTGTGTTAATTGCTTTCGCTTGGCACAATGAAGCATGGTAATAGCATGCTGGACTAATGCTACTTATCCTAGATAAGGCAAAGAAAAACAGACACAATTTAAATAACATTTTCTTGAAAACAGCTAAATAAAGATAGAATTTATTACCAGTATAAAATATAGAAGCAAGATATAATTATTTGCCCCACGACATAACCAAAAGGAAGATGATAACTATGATAACAATATTTGTAACAGTTCGATGGACCAAAATGGATTTAAATTACTTACAATTACTATATTCTGACTTTAATTTTCAGGACAAATATGTTCTTCTATCCCTCGTGATATTGTGTGTTGTTTGTATATGGCATGCAGTTGTTACTGTATTTATGCACCATGGATCAAACTTCCTGTCAGGTGACTATCATTTCTACACTCTAATTTACACAAAAAGGAGAAATATATGTATACATAAATTTATAAATATATCAACTTATTAGGAAATTGTATCCCAGGCTACACGTGCTACTCTTATGGCGGGCATCGTATCAACAATTTGCAA
The DNA here is from genome assembly GCA_038406195.1 of Haplosyllis anthogorgicola. NCBI lineage: Eukaryota > Metazoa > Annelida > Polychaeta > Phyllodocida > Syllidae > Haplosyllis > Haplosyllis anthogorgicola. The sequence goes on from JBCAUI010152422.1 coordinate 9,156, forward strand.
AAAGTTGCATTGTCAATTTGTTAAACTTCATGTTACCATTTTTTTTCACTAGAACTTGAAAGAGATGTCTTCATTGCCTTTGCTGTAATATATATCATATGTCATCTAGTCTTCATATTCTGGTTATACTTCGATGTAAGTATGTTTACTTTTCCATTGTGTTATGACCAAATTTTTATACTAAAATATTTCAAAAGCAGGGTTGAGTCTATATTGTGAAAAATGCATTGTTACCTCATGACGGTACTTTAGGAAGCGTGTTGAACAAAAATCATATTTGAGCATGTATTTCTTTATGGGTTTGTAATATTGCCAAATTTACACTACACTTGTTAATTACGTTTAGATGTATATAATTACAAGTATTGTTTTATACTCTAAAAGGCTTGCAAAAGAAGAAGACTTATGAAAAATAAGGATCGGGAATATTTGGTAAGTATGCAGGCAGCCGTGTACTTTAAACTATTATCTTTTTACACTTGTTTAGATTTTTCTAGTTCTCTCATGAATACATTTTCTGTATCAAAAGCTTTCAAATGTCATAGAGCCGCGTTAATGTTAACCTGTACATAAAGATAGACGTGTGTCTTTAGTATTTATAAATGTCGTAAACGTAATACTAATTCATAAATTCATACCGCAGATAGTAATTCATTTTTCAAGATTTTCCTTATTTATTTTTATTAAGAATTCTTTCATTTTTTTACATTTTACACTAACAAGTATTTCATTTTAAAATTAAAACATAAACTCTTTTTGGTTAGAATTATCTTTAAATGTGTCTGACATACAATACTCTTTCTTATTTACATAAAAAAGACAATGACAAGGGTAATCCAACTGTTTTAATATTAAATTTAATATTTAGAAAAGTGTATCAATTTCTTCATAGATATAAATCAATGAATGTTCACACTTACCAAGTTTTTTTATAAAAATTAATCACTCATAAATTAACACTATGCATTGGCAAGCATGCTCAAAATACTCAAGACTTTCGTCTTTAGCTTAACTGTGCATTTATAAGTGAAAAAATCAGTAAGGTTCTTCATAATATTCACTAAGTATAAAAGTATTACTGTTGCTTCATCTTTGACATTGTCTTCAGTACACCTCTCTGCCAGACATAAAGGCATTAAGGCACACAAGAGGAATTATTTTCATCATACAATGCACACATGTCATCCTGAAACATTTATTCAACCTCTTGTATGATGAAAATCTTTTCTCTGTTGATAAAAATAACAAATGCGTTGATTATCAGCACTGAATTAGTCTGTAACATTGGATAAGAATAGATTTCGTAAATAATTAAGACATTATGCCAACTTTTTTTACATACACATGGCAATCAACTTTCTGGAGCACCGTGGAATTAGTTCCAATTTGCTGTCACTTCCTGTGGAAATAGCTATTTCCTATGGAATTATTTATACTTTTGTTCCAAATAATTGTAGTCAAAAGACAACATTTTTATTTGAGAAAAGTGGATACTTTTGGTGTTCATAAAATGTTACGAACTACCTGACAACATTCCGCATGTCATTCTTATCCAATGTTATCTTTTCCCCATTTCGCGCGCTTTAAGCACCCTAACAAACACTGACACTATGGCACAGAGGCCTTGATTTGAAACACCATAACCAACCTTCGGCTTAGCTACTAACATTCCCAACCCTTCGTCATTTACCAAATCCCCTATGTTTTCTACTGCGTTAAAATCACTGTTCACTTTCCCTTTTCCCCATAAAATTTGCATTAAGATGTAATAGTGAACTGTCTACAAAGTGTTTATCGTTACTTTTATGCTTCCAAGCAATTATCAAAAGCGCTGCACAAATTATTCATACTCTTCACAGTCAGTTTATTCATGTGGCTTGTTACAAATATCAATAAATAAACAAGCAAAGGCCTCTCTGCCAGTCAACACAAATTGAACATGTTGCCTCAAAGGTTCTTCTTTAATTTGATTCAATATTGTACATTATTTTGCTTTTACTATGATATGAATATTAGAAAAAATACCTTTTTTTGCATTTAGTCTTTTTCACTTCTCTTTTCTCTCTTGAATTTTTAATTGTTGTAGATATCCTACACTCCTTTGTATATTTCAATTTTTGCACAATAGGCACATGTCTTTTTTATACATGTATAGAAAGTATCCACTGTTGTAAATATATCTTCTTATTGTAAGTCTGTGGTAACTTTTAAGTAATTGAGAATTACAATATATGGCAAAGTAATAGTATGTAGCAATACTTAGATGTAGATAGTGATGTAGATAGAAAAATGGCAAACTGTCTATTTTAAAAAAAAATTGGAGTACAAATCATAAATCGTATTTTGTATCAAAATTATTTCTGTTTTGATATTTATAACTTGTGGGGAACAGTCACCAACTGCACACAAAGAGTTTTTTATTTTGCTTTTAGGACACTTTAGTATTTGCATTTTGAACAATTTAGTAAGCTAACGTTGTAGAATCATTAACATTTTATGATGTAATATCCTATTGCTCATGGGCCTGGTATGTACACGTACGGTTAAATATTAAATACTCATGAAGCATCTAGTCGAGTATTATGCAGCCCTAGCGTTTATTCCACTGGTGAAAACCTTCTAAATTTCCAGTAACAAATTCATTCGGAAGAAAAGGATTGCGTATCAACATTAATTGGATGAAATGTAAATGTAGCTCCTACTCGGCTCGTAAACTTTCAGTCATTTCAGCTGCGACAGAAGTTCACGCTGAGCCCTTCACGTAAATAATCTAACATTCCTCAACATGGAGTTTTACTTTTTCTCCCCAGCTTCTGAAATTTATTTAAATTTGCAACAATACAATTCTGGAATGTGTTTTACAGTACCAAAAGTACTTTAGTTTCCAAATTGGAGAGCCACGAACATACCTTTCATCCTCTAATGGTAGCGGCAGGATTGATCATTTGATCGTACTTCTTTTCATTCACACCACTATGATTCTTTAGCATTTTATTTTGGCCTTAGCAGATCAAGAAATCATCATAGAGGCCTATTAAAAAGTTTCAACGCGAAATTTCAGTGAGTTCAGAGACATCTACTGGCCTGCCTATATTATTGCAATCAACTTAAGGCGGCACTTCACATAGACCAGCATTTCCCGGACCGAAACTTTTTCTCACAATTTCTTAATCTGCATCACACAGGATGTTCAAAAACTTCTGGCAAACTAACCAGTCACAGCATAATACTTGACAGTACTTAATAAGTATGTTCACGCCTTGATAGACTTGTAAAGCAGAACCTTACAGGCACATGCCTTTTACTTCTTTCGCAGGACTTTCTTGCAAAGAAAAAAGCCTGGTTAGAAAAGACGAAGGAACTCCATCCGAACTCTCGACGCCAGAGTACGATGATGATGCATTCGGTGCATGCGCTATGAAAGTGACAGTTCTGCTCCTCAGCCAATCAAATCTCGCCAAAATAGGTCACGTGAGAATGAGTACGCCAATCCCCACACAGTTCTCTGTGATGAGTGCAGCGCTTTTGCTCCACCTGACTGAACTGACCAATCAAAACAGACGTATGATACTGTGCTGTGCAATTTCATCATATGTCTGTTGTGTTGACATGGAAACAGATCACATGATCAGACGCACCAAGATAGTCATGTGATCTGATCACATGTGGCCGTCCATGTACCAAGTCCTCCACACATAAACGTATTCCTTTTTGCAGACATTGCTAGAGTTTTATAAGATGTGTGAGGAAAGAAAGGCGATGAACTTCAGGTCATAACGCTTTGGTGAACTCAGCAGTCAGTATACAACATTTCAGTAATGCATTACAATAGGGGCTACGTACGATGGGCCCCATTAATGGATTTTACCAAGGGGAGAAATCCACAGTTAAGCTAACTAGCAATGCTTTCTATGGAAGCTCACTTCCTTCATAGATATGGATATAAGGTTTCTGCTATTGAAAAAATATTCTTTTGGGAACGCCAGGTTCTAGCTGCAGAGACAAGGCTGTAAGAAGTGGATGGGGATATAAATTATTAGCTCAATTTATCCGATGAAATGCTATGCGCATTCAGGTTTCTGCCTTACGGTAAGTAAAAAGGTTGCTGTTAGCTGCTGCAACTGGAGATGGCTTAAAACATTGTTCACATAGACTTTGAAGTGTGAATATATACACATTTATTGTGAACAATACAGCTGTATTTATTGTTACGCCAAGGAGCAGGATTTTTTTTAAAAAAAAACTAAACAAAATAACTTAGGAAAATATTGGTACAATAATATATGTATATAATGCTTAGTTATGAAACTAAACAAGTATATAATGATGTGCTTTATCAATGGTCTTTTGATGTGTACCAAAGCAGAAATGATGTGCTATATGTAGAAAATAAATCTCTTCCAAACTTCACAGGTAACCTGCGTACCACCTTGTAAACCAGTGATAGATTTACGAGGCCTGAAGCTAAATTATTATTTCTAAACTATGCTGCTAACGGGTGGATTCCAGGACACGGGGGAACCTTTGGATCCACCTCTGATTAAAAAGAAATCTCTTGGGTCAGTCACTGGTATCCATTTATGTATTCTGTCTTTTTCTGACGGTTTATGTGTATAAAAGATTTAATTGACTTCAACTTCCATGTTTTGTTTGTGTACCTTAATTATTTTCAGACATACCTCAGTCTTTTTGAGACAATCCTTTGTATTTGAAGTACGTATCAAATTTGTTTTATAAATATTCGAATATTTTGTCGATAAAGATTACAATTTGTTGCAATGGAATATCTCACACTGTGCTTTCAACATTAATGCTGGCACAGTGTAAATGTCTGTTGTTCCCAGTCTGAATTAAATTTCTGTCTGTAATCTCAAACTGGACAAAAGCAAGCTCCATGATTGCCAAAATTGCAAGAACACAGCGAGCCTATACCTTTAAAATGTAAGAAATCTTCTACCAAATAGACAATAAAAATCTATTGTACCGCATACAGCTTGTTCCGCAGAAGTCACTTCTTTCTAATGCAGCATAACTTGATACACAGAATATTTCTGCTGAAACAAGCCGCTTAAAATGCTATGGAGCCATGAAGCCAACTCATGGGCTCAGTATACATACCCAAATTGTAGTGTTCTGTGTTGTATCCATTAGGTAGCAGCCATTGAATTTCTGAAAAGAAAACATGAACATAAACATTAGAGAAATATGTATTTTAATCTAAAAAACGTTTGCGTGTTATTTAGAATTGCTTATTTTGGACCTTCTAAAAGAGGACTTTTCATGTGATATGTGGGAAGGCAGTTTTAATTCTCCATTTCGAAATAAATAGACTATGTGTGTGTGTGTGTTTTTAGGAACTTTGAAATCAACCTGTTGCAAAAAGAACACACACGAACTAATTAATGGCTCGTTTACGCGCATTTTTTCTGAAATCACAAACTACCAAACGAATTTTTTTGTCTTGTATCTTATTTAATGCAGCTCAACATTCGACAACTGTTGCCTTTCCTTTAGCTGTTTTAACATAGTTAATCAGTGAATTTATGAAATTTGTATCTCTCGAATACAGGGAATGTCCTAGGGAAGTCAGTAGATTTGCAAAGAGAATAGTAAACAACTGGGCATGATCTTAAAAGCGAATCTCCAAATCGAGGATTGTACAGTGAATTTTGTCATTTACAACCACCCTTTGGGACCGATTTTTATCGTTGTAAACAATAGGCGGTACTTAAACACGGGTTCAATGGAATAAAAATTAAAATGACAAGTGGTCGTAAAATACAGGTTTCAATCCATTATGACGTTAAGGTTGCGGCAATTGTTTCAGTTCTAAACAGCTAAATGGCGATATTTGGTTTCTAGATGGCATCAAAATTAATCTTTAAAAAACGAAAAGGATACTGTCACAGGAATTTTTGAAAGAAACGAAAAAACAACTACAAAAGAACACTGGCAATTTGTCCTGTTGGTTGTATGTCATGTTTTCTTAAAATAACTTATCATCTGAAAAAGGGAGACTTTGATTTCCTGTGATGTTGGATTCCTGTAAAACTAAGCCTCTCGTTAAAGGTGTGCAGTGGACTTATAAACATTCTTGAATTTACCACTTGAGTCCTAGAATTATGATAAATAGCAAAAAAATGTACGCCTCATATACTTCTTATATGCAATTCATACTCATTTTTATCGCATTGATAAACGTAGTTGTAATATATCTAGCTGTCAATTACAAACTAGAACTAGTTTTCACTAGAACACTAATTAATTGTTGAGTATTCCAAAAACGAAAAACTGCAGATTAGATGTAGTAACTTGTTACTTGTGTATTGCTCACTGTAGTTCAAAAGAAGGGACTTGTTATTGTTAATTTCAATTAGATTATCTCCAGCTAAATCTACATATGGATTTACTACTGGTCATGGCTGCCAAACCCCATTTAAAATCTAAACAGATACTAAGAATATAAGACTACATATAATTATTTAATGAGAGGTTATTAAAGTATTCTTATTTGAATAACCCACATCTCAAAATAAATAAAGGTAATCATTCGGGACAAAAATGAGTGACGATCTATGACACAATTCAACTAAATTAACCAAGACTTTAGAGGTTTTCGGTAATGATACTGCCTATTACAAATGAAGCGTCTATTAAATTCAGCATACCATTATATCCGAAAGCAATGTTACAAATTTAGTAAATATATGAAATAATAACATTTGGCTAGCGAGCAGGCAGCATCATTCCCGAAACCCTCTATTGTATTGATCATGTGCACAATGTAGGTTTTGTTATTGAATATCAAATTTAAAATTTAACAACAGTTTTTTACTTATATAGAACTATATGTCCTATTTCAAATATAATTGTACATAATAAGGTGATCATTGTTACTGCCAGCTTTTGTAATAAATATATCACCATCATTAAATAAAACGTGGGAAAATGTTAACCCTTACAAAATGCTAAAATATGATTTCAATATGGTGCGACATGTTTTATAAAGCTGTGATAAGCCTGTATTATTATCATCTATGCTGTTATAGATCATTTTATAGTGTTAATAGTTGCAAGTTAAATGATGGTTCAACATGTTGAATGTAGGTGCGTAAATCAAACTTTTTGGTATTCAAGAGACTACAAGGAATCTTTGATTTCTCTTATTGTGGCTTTCTTGCACTATTCAACGGTAAATGGTTAGAAAATATGGAACATAACTGAGAAGGGACTCTGAATATCACTAACATTATTACAAGATATCATTGAAAAAAACCCATTGATTTTAATTATGAAGATTTCTTACTGTTTTGAAAATAATGTTAATTTTTTACCAAGAGTAGAAACATTAACCGGAGGAAATAAAATTTCAATTCATCTTCAAAATACAATGCATAATTATATTCACCAATCCTTTAAATTCGACCATTTTTTCACATGATAAAATACTGACAAACTTGTGGTACTTCCCTATTTGCTAAACCTGAACTTATGTCCTGAAGGTTAACGAAACCAAAGCCAAAATCCAACAATACTTCTAAGCTATCAGTAATAATAACATTTACTTAACCAGAATTATTAATTATACCTTTACAAGCATAAACAAAGAAAGGCCAAAAATTATGTGTTAAAAAGTGTTACTTTTCTTATGCTGGGATTGTTATGTTCAAAGTAATTAGCAAACCACATTGTACATAGTGTCTCAGTCATTTTTCATATTGTATATTTCTCATTTAAAATCTTTAAAAATGCTAAATACTGTTATCTCATGATCGAATAAAACGAAGACTCACAAACAATTCAGTTGTTTCATTAAAATATATTTATCAAAGCATCTCCAACATCATCGTTATTAACATTAATATTTTTTAAAATGTTCCTCAGGTGATGCGGGAAAAAATGCGCGTATCATGTCCGTCTGTGACTGAAAAATGAGATTTGCTAATAAATCACTTAGGTCAGTCGAACTCGGTGAACTGAAACAAATAAGGCAAAAGAAAGATCTTGATTATTTCCGCAATTTTAAAAACAAGAATGCCTTTCATTCGAAGGCCCACCGTCCACTTCACAAATAGTCATTCTTGGTTTTTCCTAATACGTTCCCTTGATAAATTAGCCAGATTTGGCAGGGAATTTATACTATTTCGTATAAAATACCCAATAAAGGTCCATGACTAACTTCAAGTACAGTACTGAATGGTCTTTTCAAGTGACTATTTTCAGTCACGTACCAAAACTTGTCTAAATGTCGCTGCCAGATCTGCCTAATCTGCCTGATCTGCCTAGACCGGCGAAATAATTACAAAAAAACTCCATTAAAATTTTAAAATGATAGAAATTACCAAAAAAGTTAAATTTGACCTTGACCTTCATAATCTTGATCTAGATTTTGACCTTGATTTCATTTATCAATCACAAGGGTAATCACAGATAAGACTAGCAGATGTAATTTGAAAACTTAACTATTTTCATGACCTAGATAATATGAAGACGTCCCCTAACACCAAAAATGAAGTTTCTAATTGAGATGGTTCAAAAGAACAGAGAGACAGACAGACACACAGAGAGACAGACATCGACTGGAAACAATCAAGGTTTTTCTTAATTGGATCTAAGAGGGAATTAGGCTAATTAGCCTAATCCTAGATAACGAATTGAGTGAAGAAAAACTAGCGTGCACACATTTTAATTTCTCAACCTGAAACCTGT
>JBCAUI010152533.1:0-17863 GCA_038406195.1 Haplosyllis anthogorgicola
CCATAAGTGTAACGTTAATGTAATAAAAATAAGTAATAATTAAATTTACTTGTATTATCGTTCTCTATTCATCATGGGTAATGCACTGGTTTCTCGGATTGCAGTTACGTTTATCAATAAGTGTTTAAAATAGGCGTTTCGTTACGTTTATTTAAGTATTAAGTTCCGTTTATAAATGTCAGCTATAGACATCTATTTGTTAAGTATATGATATGATAGGCGTTTTCGTAGAGTAACATGTATAAGTATCACACAACGAGGTTTTTCCTAGTTCGGCTTTTGCAAGATCTGTCTGATCTGATTGCTTTAATGGCTTCAGTACAAATTAACAAAAAATGCAACACACATTGTTTATTTTAATTTCAGTTATTATAAATGATTTACTCGTAATTACAAACAAAACATGACCTGCGTTGTATGAATTATGATGTCAAAAAAATCTGACAGATCTGTCAGATCTGACAGAAACGCAATTTGGAAAAACCTCGATTTGCGTGCGTCTCAGATCCTTTTGCAATTAGATCTCCGGTCCCAGGTTACCAAAGTAGAACCAAAGACTATTTCTTTCGTTGTTAAACTTACCTTTACAGCAAAGCTTTGTTTTTCTGCATAAATGTTCACAAAGCGTTTTACTTAGTTTTATTGTGGATACACGATACCGTCCAGACAACTTGTGATGTCATTTTGCCCCGAGTTCACTTGTATTTTATCACGAAATGACATTATTTAAAAAGAAATTTCATCCACAATCTATGCCCATCAATGCCTAAGGTGTTGTCCTGTACCAGACCTAGTACACTACTGAGATAATTCACTCTGCTAGTTTTAGGTCACAGAGCTGATAAACTGCAGGCATGCTCAGCTCTGACATACTGCATTTCTAGCATGCACACATATGCAAAAAAGAAAGTTATTACTTTCTAAAATAAAAGAAAACTACAAGGTTTTTCATTTCGAAAGGTGAAAGGGCTACATTTGAAACATATAGTTTCTGTGAGAACTGTCTTAAAAGACCTAATTACTAATCTGAAAAGAATTAAAATTCGCAGAAATCATTATCGTTTTTGAAAACTGATCAAATTGACTTGAGTTGTCAGTGAAGATGTATACACGCTTACAGAGATTGGTGGAAAAGGCAGGTGCAGCATCAAACGTGACCTTTGGGTGAAAAGATGTTGTCTTGAAGTTTTTAACGACCACTTGACTTGCTTGTATCTCCTGCTAGAGATGGCACGTTGTGGCCACCCTCATTAGCCAGGACACCCGTGTTACACTGACAAGATCAGGCTGGCTAGCTTTTCAGGAAAGTCTTGTGGTCTTGCTATCATCGAGAAAAAATATTGTGATGGACCTCCAATAGTAACTTCGTATATGGAACTACTTTCCCAGGTGTCCGTCACATTAAAGGGTGCAGCACCTGATGGGCACAAATCCAATGTTTTTTCATATATTCTGATACTTAATCACTCGTATCACACAATAGTCGATTATCTAAAGCTAGTTACTGTGTTACACTTGAGATTTTGGTGGACTGTACGTTTCATGTAGTTAAGGTTATTTAGATTTAGTGTGACAATGTGGCTAGCTGCCTGCTAACAACCATGTACGATGCATGATCTTTATTGTTGTCACCGAAAGGCAAGGCTCTATACTGGTACAGGTTAACCTAAACGTCCACGGTAATTTTCACCTCGATTACATGCATTATCTCTTTAAAATATTTTTATTAAATAAAATACATTCTTTTATTTTCTTGTTGTATTTATCTTGCCAAACAATTATATATTCATGACATTTAAGCAAAAATTATCTCAAAATTTGGGAAAAATTGCCTGTGGCAGCCATGTTTTGTCAATTGTAGTATTAAGCATGAGTAAATAAATATAGGGACTCATTCAATACAAATTTGAGTGATTACACTAATTAGCGTACTTTTACCAGATTAATGAAGAAATAAGGCTGATTTAGTAAATGTACACCCAGTTGTGTACTTTTACCAAATTTAGTGTACTTCTACCAAATTAGTGTACTTTTACAAAAAAGTACACCCAAATGTCACAGTGACATCTCTGTACATTGACACATAAGGTCTCGAGGACAATAAACGACACTTTTCCGTACTAAACTCATTAACAAATCAATTCAACATCAGCTGTTTACATTTGGTGTGTAGCCTTTATTTTTGTAGCACATACGCTCTTATTCACTCCAAACGCTTCGAGGAAGGCCTGACGCATGAGCATAACGACTATTTTGTTTACTGAAGCCTTCAGACTGAGCTATTTTATCACCCACATCCATCTCTTTAAGCCCCATGGCTTAGAACATTAAATTAATTTACTTTTTGTAGACCCTTTTCTGTGACCAGAGTGCAACCGTATTTGGAGGTCACTGGTACCCCTGTTTTAGACTTAAAATGACTCTTCCGTTGAGTTTTAAAGTCAGTATACAGATCAAGAAATCATCATAGAGGCCAATTAAAAAGTTTCGACGCGAAATTTCAGTGAGGTCAGGGACATCTATTGACTGGCCTATACTATTGCAATCAATTTAGGGTGACACTTCACTCAGGCCAGCATTTCCCGGACCGAAACTTTTTCTTACAATTTCTTGATTTGATTTAACATACTTTTCAAGCATTGGTGCATAAACAGGCACAACAGGGGCTTGAACCCTTGATTTATCAAGGGTTAGAGTTCCACGCATTCGTCAATGTTTCAAAGAGATCCAATGTTGCCTTCCTGAAACATGCGGTTGTTACATCAACAGCTGTGTTGCCATTAACTTGTTGCCGTGTAAATGAGCTGTTTAAACTAGTGTACAGGTTTAGGAGAACTAGCCTCAAAACACTATCACATGGCTCTAATGACACACAGTGCTGTCAGCTTCAACAGGGGCAGCTGCATCCACAGAAGGAAGGACTGCAGGAGGAATTGGCTTAAAGCTGCAGAACCTTTAGTCTAATCAGCAGTGTGCAGCAGCAGGAGATAATGGCAACACTGTATACAATAGTGCTAGTACACGTGGATAATACTGCAACATTGTTAATAAGTCAAGATGGTATATACAACACGATTGGACAATATCTGGTGTTACATTTCAATAACTTGCTACTCAAGAAAATAACAGAATCCTTCCTGGTTAATTACCATTCTGTTCAGAGGAACATTCAGTGCAATGACTTTACTTAGAACCAAGCTTAGGAAGTGAAAGGACAGGGATTGTAGGAGTTGGCAGTGATGAAAGCAGTTTGCTGTGAAAGTAAGCTGTAATCCTCTTGAACAAAAATGAGGGATTTCCACTGGGATTTTATACACATTAAGAAGATAACATATGAGAATGCATTCCAGCAAGATACTTAAGTGAAACTACTGTGTTTTTTCTGTCAAGGAATAAGCTATTATTCTTTAGTAAAATGAAGCTGGCATCAATAAGTTTGATTTGAAATGCTGCCTTGATTTGGCATGAGTTGAAATTGGCAGTCTCACTTACATTGAAATTCTTGCATAACTGGCCAAGTGATATCAAATATGGATATTTATATATTCCTATTACTTTCACTACGGTACAGGAAGAAAGGGCGGTCATTTTGCGCAAAACAGACTGTGCTGCCACTTACACCCGCCTAAACATGCTTTGCTAATGTATGAGCCAAAAGGACAATCCATAAGCCTATCACACAAAATCGAAACGATAGTCCTGAAATGGAAGGAAGAGATATGCATTTGTATACTCACAGAAGCTAATGGTAACATTGTGTAGACATTCTTACAGCTTAAAATGTCATCTGCAACATTGTAAATAAAATGTGACAATATCAACTACTATTTGGAATAACTGCAACATCTTAAGTGTTGGTGGCATTGTGGATTGTTTAATGGATGCATACAGAACCACCAGTTGATTGTAACATGGTATGAGGTTGAGGATTGAAATTTCCATATTGCGTGTCTATGGTATCAAGAAGCAATTGTCAACATTTGGATCACGTTACTAAGCTATATATGAACAATAGACAAAGACATAAATAGAATCCAGGCTTCTTTACAGAAGGTTAGAAATGGTTACAAGTGTCACTGAAATGTCATTTACAAAGGTGTGAAGTGTGCATTGATGCCTTGATCAGAAAAAACTGTACTGAAAGAGTTAAGAGGCTTAAGAATATTTTTAAACTGAGAAAATTAGTCTCAAATGAAGCACTTCGGTCTGGATACCAAAATTTTCTTCCTGGTCTGGATGTACTACTTTTTGATGACATTGAAAGACCAACTACACTGTAGACCCTCAGCAGGTTAATGTCTCCAAGAACCATAAAGCTGCAGATTGTTTCTAAGACACTGTTGGTTCACTCTCTGTGTTATAATCACATTAACCATAACAGTATATTAACCTTTCTAACCCAGGTCACTTGGTAGACACTGAAGAAAGTATGTTCTCATCTTACAGGTTCTAATCACAATAACATTAACAATGTCAAGGCTTTAACCCTTCTTAACTGGGCCACCCTGGTGTTATAATACAGCCAAATGTAATTGGTTTTAATCTAAATAACCATACAAGAATATTAAAACTTGTAAGCCATATTTAGAGCTGTATTAACTTCCATTACAGTCATTACTCTTGGATATCATCTTTCTGATGTTCTCATGTTAGTTACTACAAAAGAATAACAGGGCAATAGTATTCTGGGCATAGGAGGTAGACAACAAAGCAGAAACAGAAACATGACAGGAATACTAACGCTGACCGACGAAAAGTTCAGGTGCCTTGTGTGATCTAATTAGAGCAGAAACTAGGATTCAGTAATTAGAGTTTGAGTATTAAATGCATGTTGGGAATGAAGGCTAAAATTCCTTTGTAAACTAATGGAAGCTTTGTACCTATGAAGGATTACATAATTATGTGGATATCAATACAATAGATTCCCATTATACAGAAGATGGGATAAAAGGAAATTAGACTCCATATTAATGCTTAAATCTGCAATGGAATATTGCAAACAAAGGCAACTATAATGGTAAGTCATTTGTTTCAATTATTGTATATTATAAAATGATTATTTCAGACTCTTAGTGATGAACTGTTACGCATGATGGTTTAAAATTACGTAATGTAAATTACTCAATGACGTCAATAGGCTTGTCTCAAATAAAACGAAAAACATCTCGTCACATTTTTGAATGAACTTTCCCATTATCTTTTATTAAATAATGTTAGATTTTTAAAAAAATTTTATTTTTATTTTTTTAAAGTTTTTGTTGGACCAGGGTCCATTTCTGGGGCCACTGATTAACCCTGTTTTGGACTTCACATGACTGTCCCCGTGGGTTTTAAATCCAGGGTGGATCTTTGCCTGCACTCTTGCTTGCATGCTGTGATCCTTAAGGTCATGTCTGGTGCAACACCTACCTTTTCCACCAATAAGGATGCACACTATACATGTGCATACAGCATGGCTGGCTGGGCTCCTCTCACATGCATCAGCTGGGATTCGAACTCCCAACACAGTGGTGAGTTGCTCAGTGAGGCGTGACTAAGTAAAACGTACTAACCAACTGAGCTATTCCGCCTGCCTAAATTATGTTAGTCACGTCGGGAGTGTTTAGTGAGCAGTAAGCTTTCCTGCCAATACACCTTATTCTTATCAATCATTTATTTAACAGTTATATTTGTTTGCCTGTCATCCCAAAAAATGGTTCATTGAAATATTGTTATGTAAACAAACACCAAATAAAATACCTAAAAAAATGTTTTAGTTGAGACAAGCTTGGTGGCAACATCGTAAACGTTACGTTATTGACGCTGACATCTGGCTTTTTATGATCAAGGAATATTCCATCGAAAAATTTATGTACGTGTTGAAATTGCGATCCTACAGCACTCTTAGCGTAGGACCTCCATGTGGTAAGTAACTAAGCCTGCGTGTACGGTTACTGGCTCTCTGGCCGCCTACGTATTGCTTAGTAGGTCCTATATCTGTGGCTGCTGGGCTTCTTCAGCCCTTGTGCGGGTATTTAGCTGGGGGTATATATGGGCGGAGCTTTCGAGCATAGCCTGTATTATTCCCGGCAATGAACTGAGTTAATTTTTTTTCTTATCGTTACACTTGGAAAATCTTGCCAATCAGCATGTTCCATCTAAAAGATTATTCAGATATTTTATCTGTTGTTTACATGATAATACTTTAATGAGCCCACTTTTAGGGATGGCAAGTTAACCTTATTGTTTATCGGTACAACATTATGTAAAGCTGCATACCAATATTACTCTCATCAATTATGTATCAACAATTTGTAACTATTAAATAATAAGCATTGTTACACAAATATTAATCTGTCGCTCCTGAAATTGAGATCACTGAGAGATTCTTATGTAAACAACGGATAAAATATCCGAATAATCTTTTAGATGGGACATACCTAGTGAAATCAGGGTGGTGAAACGGACCTTATCGAAAGTTTTAATACCACAGATATTGATCAATTTTTCATCACTTATTATATTAATATATGATGTATGTAGCTATTATGGCAATACATTTCTTTTATTTAAGTATGGTTTAGTTGTCCTTTTAATACCTAGTTCACATCTTTGGAGATAGCGATAAAACTATTCTATCACTATCTCCAAAAATGTGATACAGACATGAAACAGTCAACTAAACCATGCTTAAATAATAGCTATCTACTCCGTTTATCAATGCAATACTTGAAGAGAAATGAATAAATATATGTGGTATTAAAACTTTCGATTGGGTCCGTTTCACTACCCTGGTAATGTGATCCAAATGATTAAAACACGACTTAACTTCTCTCCGTTGGATCCATAATTTATCGTCAATCTGCGCTTGTTTCATTGCAATACAAAATGTATGTTATCCATGCATATTTTAATGTTCTGTCTTTTCGCTAATTCAAGTGAATTATACAGATAACATAAACCAAAATTATGCTTACAACTTGTGCTACATTATCTTTATGTCAAATTAGTTTAACAAAGCAGCACTGATTTTAAACCAGTAAAAATGTATATCATCAATTCAATACATGTGTAAGTATCATCATGTTTTTGGATTACGTAAATTCAATGTTTCTGTTTCAAACTATTTCAACATAACCACAGAGCAGAAATATGAATTCAAAAATTTTAAGGTTTACATTTGTTTGAATCATCAGCTTGAAATAACAGAAATATTTCAGCTTTGACAAAATACCGGGATAATGTATATCTTGTATTCTGATGTATATTTCACAAACGTTGAGATGTATCTTCATTGACAAGATGAAAGCGATACTTCTGCCTTGAAACCAAAATATTGAACCGCGGACCCGTGTTGTGCCAAGCCAGGAAGATAAATTCAGTAGGAGATTTGTGACAGTAGTTGACAAATAACAGGAGCTCCTGAAATGGATTTCATTTTGCGTCAGTGGAATTCCATGCTGTGTCTTTGACTCAGACAAAAGGGCCTATTGTTCTCAAAATGAAGAGCCTTAACGAGACATTTCATCCTCTAACCTATTTTTCTGCAAGACCATTAAAAAGTAAATAGACAAGTCGACAATCTAATGACTCGTTAGATGTGACTAAGCTGATAAAATGATTATTAGAGAATCATCTAGCTTTTAACATGGAAGGGAACAGGTCTGAACTGTACCTTTCTGAACAATTACCAGATTTTACGTGAATAGCAAACTGGCCGAATCATGGCCAGGTCACATTTGCTATGCAGATAACATTTGACTTTCCTTACTGAGATGTCCTATTAAGGTTATAATAGTGGACGAGAAATTGTCCCCTATTCATGTCCGAGGCATCAGCAGAGGACTGAATAGGGGACACTTTCGAGTCTACTATTGTATAAAGTTTACAAGCTGGGTCGATTGCTTTTTCTGAAAAGTGTACACTCTCTACATTTGGTGTACACTTTTTAACAAAAGAAATCGACCCAGATGTAAATTATATTTATAGCGGCTAAAAAGCAAAAAAGTGATATAGTAAAATAAAGTACGGATTTTGGACTGGAAGACGAGGTGCTTATCTTCACTCGTGGAATCTGCCTGTCTTGTATCAGTGACAGCTTCAGCAGAGAACTTCGATGAGAACTGGACGGGAAACCACAATTAACCTCCCAGGTTTCTCAAGCAGTTGTCAAGAGGGCCAAAAGGGTCACAATGGGTCCCCGAGAGCCTGTACCCGACGCGATGGCCCGAACCCGCGGATACCTTGTAGTAAAGTTACGACTGAGTAGTATGTTCAGAACAATTGATCAGTATGTCTTCATTTATGTTTCACATAATCTGTTCAGTACAGTAGAACTTGTCTTGAGCGACACTGAACTTTTCCATTTCCATCCAAAAAGTGTCGTAAAAGACAGGGTGTTGCCCAAAACAGCATCATTGAAACATGTTTTAACAATGTCGTGTGCAGTGGAAAGTGTCGGAAAAAGACATGATGTCGTTCAAGACAGGTGTCATTCAAGACAAATTCTGCTGTATGTAATTTCAAGAGTCATTCAAATCTTGCAATGTTTGCAAGAAAAATTCTTTGTAAATTTTGTGGCAATTGAGAAAACTGGGAAAGATTGTATTTTTCATAATATTCTTCCATCAGAAAGAAAATCTTTTGGTGTCGTGGGTCACTAATTATACCCTGGAGACCCATGAGGCCCCTACTTGTAAACCTGTAATGGACAGCTCTTCTGCATGTTACTGATCCTGCTAATGGGGGATTATTTACATGTACAGCTCGGGGTGGCTTCAACCAAGTCAGTACAGCTTCAGATTGTGGCTCTGATAACTCAGTGAAAACAGAAGATAAAATTATGCTCCAGTGTTAAGCTGAAATGAACACCTCCTTTCCTTGTTGAGCTGAATGCACTTTATCAGGCATTCAGCTTTCTGTTTTCACGAGATTTTTGCGTTGATTTCTGAAAGTTCTGGCAAGGTGCCAAGGACGTCACATGACAAGCCTGGCCATCCAGGCCAGACAAAATGGCGGCATGAAGCTCAGTACACTGATAGGTTATCCTTGTTACAATCTATGATGACATTATTTTACAAATGCGTATCTCTGTGATTTGAAATCTGGTGCGAGATGGATTGTAGCAAAGAAAGCTGAAGACTGAAGATTTTGTTACAGATGTGCATAACTTGTCGATCCATTGATAATCTTGCGGTTGATAATATTTATTGAAATTTTAACTAGTTATTTAGAATTCCAATATGTGAAAACGAAGCATAGATTTGATGTTAAATTTGGTAAGAACAAGTATCCAAATTGATTTCCTTTGGTTTGGAGATAGCAATATCTATTGCAGGCGGAATTTTGTATCTTAAGAAGTCTTGCATGGAGGCACAGTCTCAGAAGTTTGAAAATCACAGAAACTATAAAGTTCTAACGTTCCAATTCGGGCATAGAGTACATGTGTCGCAATATGTTTTGTGATTGTTATAAATGTGTCGTCTGTAGATTTAATAGTGCATGTATGCACGCCAGGTTGGTTTCTAACTGAATGTTAACCCAGGACAGGCTGCTGCTACGTCATGGAAGTTTGTGATAATCATTTCGTTAAGTTCCTGGTGTTCATTTGGTAGATCCCATCAGATTTAAAAAATTGTTATTTTGACCTACACAGCCCATTGGAATTTATTCTTTCCAATCAACTTTTTCCATAATTTTCCTTTACATTGAGTAACAAAAGACACGCGTCGTTACAAAGAAGCGACGTAAATAGAAAATTTCATTTTTTATTTGTATTCAAGTTGAATTTTAAAATACTCAGACTACTGATACAGCAAAGTTATTTGGCGGCATATTGCTGCATCTACGTGAATGTAAGAGACAAACACTCTATTGTACAACCACTTGTCATGTAAGATCATGATTCCATGCTAGACCAGGAGATTGTAGACAGAATCTAGTGTTTACCCATGTAACATTATTGAATTGTACCTGCACTTTAACTGAGAACAAAACAGAATTTCTGATGCCCTTCAGGATTTCGTACCACATCACGGATTTTCTCCCAGAAGTGAAATAGACACCATTAGGTTTGTCTGACCCTTATATAATATTCACAATCCAGGAGTACATTTCCTGGAATCAGTCTATTCTTTCCTCTTAATCTAATCTGTCGGACTGAAAGTAGTCTGAACATGGTAATAACATCACGTCTATATATTATATATCAAGAATCTCGTTTCTCATTGATTTCCACTTTATACCCGTCTACAAGAAGCCAGGGTCGATACAAGGGTGTCTTTTAATTATCGACCACTCGAAATCAGAGGGACTTGTGTCTGTAAAAAGTGTAGCAGGCTCAATGTCAAGGGCGAGGCGAGGGCTTTGTTGGACATGATTCACCGGAATGGTACATGATGTAATTCACACAATTTTCATCAGAGACAGATATCCAGTCCTCATCAGATTTTGGTCCCCGTTTCGCCAATCACTGTTCGTGAGTTGAATCGGACTTTATCGCAGATCACTCGCAATCTTTCAATAATATTGTCCCACATTCTGAGCCCTCGAGCGATCCTGTGGGTTGTATTTTCATTTGGCCAGTCACTCCCCAAAGCTTGCTCTTTATTTCTCTATTTTAGTTTGTGTTATCAGTGTCCATATATTCAGCCTTGTTACCTCATGTTCATTCAGGTTGATGGCAAATAATCAAAAAGAATCATTATTCTTGATGTTTTAATGCAAGGTTGTTGTAATACCCACAAAATCCGTCGTAAGTACTTTGGTCATAGACTAAGCTGTGTAATATTTATTTCGACAGTAAAATTACACAGTTTGTAAAGCATGAATCTCATAGGACAGAAACAACTTAGTCAAGTACGTTACAACCTGACCTGTTACATGTTTAAATGACATGTTTGTCAATTTTATAGTTCGCTGTCAGAGTGTTATTCCGAGACAAGACCGAATTATTAATAGTACCCCTCACCAAGTTGGTACTCACAAGAACACGCTAAGCACCGACTGGTCGACTACAGAATTTCCATAATCATATCATGTCCCATCATAATATCAAACATGACGTAGTGTGTAGACTATTACTGACGGCGATCTTCTTTGAGTCCTCAAGGTACAACATACAGGTCTATATGGGTGTATTATTGAGTGATGGTTTGTTAGATAATATTGATCTGTTATGCTTCATTATACTCTGTTGTTTGAATCGATTTCTACAAAGGAATTATCAATAAGAACATGTAAGAAGTAACTTTGGTATTGAGATGAGAATTGCTAACAAATTTGAACGCCAAAGTAGCAATTTAAAATAA
Organism: Haplosyllis anthogorgicola; assembly: GCA_038406195.1. NCBI lineage: Eukaryota > Metazoa > Annelida > Polychaeta > Phyllodocida > Syllidae > Haplosyllis > Haplosyllis anthogorgicola. Next base: position 11,289 of record JBCAUI010152533.1, read on the forward strand.
AATTGAACACCAGATTTCACTTGGTGTCATAAAGGTAACATTCTTAATTGAATTCTATTCAATAGTACGCGGATCGAAAAATAAAGGCACGTTTTCACATACCTTCTTTTGTTCTTCCTATCAAGAGTGCTGTATCCAAACGACATGTTGGAAAAATGTTGATCTACATGGGCTTCAATTTGAATTGAATTAGTGATTTATTTTCTATCACATTTTACATCAATTTATAATGCATGGGGGTAATCTCATGTACAACATGTAAAAGTGATAGTAGACAAAATTGGAGCCTTTTGGTTATTAAAAGGTGAATGAACATTGTTTAGATTAAGTTGATTATTTTGCGGCTAGAAGGTCTGAGAAAGAAGCTTACAAGTGAACGATGGTAAAAAGGAAACATTTCAATGGCAATGATGCGAAACAAGAACAATCTGAATAACTATTTCAATTAAATTTCTTGAATAAGACGGAAAAATTGCGAACATTCTGTGCTCCATCTTTCGTGAGGCTCACAGTACAAAGTTTTCTAACAAATTGGGAAAAATAATTGGGCATAAACTGGAGTTGCAGTTTTGTCGTTCTTTGCGTTTCACTGCTGGTTTGATATGCCAGATTACAGACTCTTTATTTCAGAGTACTTATGCTACTGATGCCACACGGGTTTTAAATTTTTATACTTTACGTGATATGTGCCAGATGCCCTGTAAAGATGTTATTTTTAGCAGGACCAGAGATGGTCTGTCTGTATGCCCTGTGCAGGAACGATGTACTTGCCGTCATTGTCAGAATAACATTGTAAACATGTCTCCACCTCAATCTCCACCACACGCTCTGGAAAATTGCAATCACTAGCCAGTAGCCAGTTTATAGCCATGTTTGTACAATCTGTCATTCGAGACACTATCATTACGTTTTAGGCACAATTCTTGAAAATGTGTGTAGATGTACTTCACGTATCCAAATATGATGATCCGTAAAGTAATGGTCCTGTTTTCAACATTTTCAAATTCTGCTTGTTGTGAATGTTTCCAACACCAAACGCTTTCTCATTCTATTGGCCACAAGGTTGGGTAGCAAATACATTAATCTGTCAATTGCAATAACGTTTGTAGTTGCCCTGAGTACTTTACTACAAAACATCGTAAATCTCTGCATTCCAATACTGCAGCCGTTGGACTAATGGCCACTTAACTCAATTTGTCTCTCAGAAATTAACTTACGAAGCTCGATGAAAGTGTTCTCAACGGTTCTCGAAAACTTAAATTAACTGTTGCATTGGCGGATCTGGGGGGGGGCGCGGGAGGCGCGCGCTCCCCCCTACGGCCCAAAATTTCTTCGTTTTCATGCAGTTTTTCTCGATTTTTGGGCGAAAATAGGTGAAAAATTGGATTGGCGCCCCCCCCCTACAGGCCGGGCGCCCCCCCCCCTACGGGAAATCCTGGATCCGCCAATGAGGTTGCCATCACGTGGAACATGGAAAGAATCAAAAGAGTAATGTCCAAAAGGTAAAATTTGTTCTTTTTATTGGATTCGAAGTGGCCAATATGTGCTAAACAGTTTCTGATGAGACATGAATAGAATTCCAACTTTGACCTCATACAGAAGAATTCGAAACTGAAATCTGGTTATTGTGAAACTGCTTTTCTGTAAGTCATCATTTCTAGTTTTGATAAGATTCCAGCGCAGTATCTCAGTATGTGGTGATGTACTGTTTTGACATAATGTAAACATGTTCCGCACTTCTTACGAGTATTCATAGATTCCATGTGGAAAAGGTCAACAATCTTATCCTGTATGTTGAAAATTATATATCTCACAGTCACACAGTTCAATGTGACGAAATTTTCCTTTCAACTTTTAAAATTAAATTATCATAAAAATTACTACCAGAAAAGTCTTTTTATTGTACCTAAATATCCAAGGATGATCTCTCCTTACCGGATTTCCCCGAAAATAAACCCTGGGCTACTATTTGGGAATTGGGTATTTTTTCCACAGAATGTCAGGACTTCAAATAAGCCCATGGGCTTCTATTTGGGTTATACATTTAGGCTCTTTACTGTGTACTTTTGTTCAGGTATACACTACTTCACTACATAAAGCTTTTGGTGAACATGGGGAAAAGAAAAATTGGTTACTGTTAACTAAAATTCAAGGTTTTGTTTGAAAATAGACCAAAGAAACAAGGCAAGATGTGGATGAGAAGTCATTTCCTACAGACAATTGTTAAATGTATCTTTAAAAGCCCATGGGCTTCTATTTGGGTGAATTCCCCAAATAAAAGCCCATCAGCTTCTAACGTGGGGGGCTTATTTTCTGGGAAATCCGGTACATGTACAGAATGATACCCAGATTATTAGGTACGGATAATCAACAGCAACTTTGATGTTGTGAATCTGGTAAATGAGCGCAAGAGCAGGGGTGTGATACGAAAGTAAATACTGCCTGGTTAGGCAGCAATAAGTTAACACTGACTACATTTTTAATGGAGAGACATTGACCCCAAATTTTTAATCTGCAAACATCATGGAAATATGAACAAAACTGGGCAATCCCTTGCATAGACTCGGATCTAAAGAAATTAAATATTCTATGCATGCACATATCTCCATTCAACTGTGCAGTTGCTCTCAGGAAAATATGAAATAAAATTCACACTCTTTGCCTTGGCAAAAATTTTAAATTTTATTTCATATTTTCCTCTGAGCATTTACATGATTGAATGTAGATATGTGCATGTGTACAATATTTAACTTCTTTAGCTCCGAATCTATGCAAGGGATTGTCCAGTTTTGTTCATATTTCCACGATGTTTGCAGATTAAAAATTTGATGTCAATGTCTCTCCATTGGCCCGTATTAAAAATGTAGTCAGTGTTAACTTATTGCTGCCTTTTTAGGAAGTATTGATTTCCGTATCACACCCCTGAAGAGGGGAATGCCACAAGTGAAGTTTACCTTTACGCAATTTGTTTGCTGGTAACATAGCATAAATGTGTCTGGATACTCCAACACTGTGTAACATACCCAGCCCAGCTGACCAATAGAGAAGATACAAATAAATAGAGGTGGACAAGTAAAAATAAACACAGAGGGTTTGATAGCTAAAAGGATACTTTATGTACAACGCAGAGATTTATTGCCACAACTGTTCACCCCTTCGATGTGGCTACTTTAGGTTCAACAACCCCTTCACAGTGAATAGACCTAGTGCCACAATTGTGACTTTTTGGTAGGCTGGGACCACTAGTCTAGACTAGTGTTGTCACGACTGGTCGACTAGTCGACGAGTCTAGACATTCTGCGACTGTTGACACCAGATTTTAAGAGTCGACTAGTCTGACCATATAAGGAATAAATGCTTATAGTTTTAACAAATAACTGGAAATACTTTGGAAACATTTCAGGGCATTATAAATTGACCAGTAAAGGTGCAGTGTAGGTCTATCAATTCATTAGAAAAGAGATCATTTGATAAAAACATTTTCACTTGAAAACGATGTGTATTTATAATCGTGAAACTTTGGAACATACAGTAAACTCTGCTTTGAACGGCCAGTCATTTTGAACAAAGAAATTGGCTGGTAATGAGAGGTGGCTGCTCAAACAAATTGAACATCCCTTGCATAAGTCTTGAATCTAATGAAAAACAGCATTCGTCATTGTTTCATTGTTCAGTCAAGCATTTCTTATGCTTTTCATAATTGGAGCAGCACTTTGAAGTGCTAAGGGTCAATTTATCACAACTCATACCTTGATCCATGTTTTCAAAATTTTATTTTGCAATCATAAAATTGATTTGCTAATGGGGATGATGCTATAGCAAGCATATTTTTATCTCAAATGAGAACCTGACTGGCTGCACAAAAGAATTTTGCACTTCATGAAACTGGCTGTTGACCAGGTATGACAAAGTGGTCAGCCAAACAAGAGGTATTATGTAAGAAAAATGATTGGTTCCACAGCAACTGGCTGTAAATGATGGAGTGGCTGGCCAAACGAGAGGCTGTTCAAAACAGAGTTGACTGTATTTATTTTCGTTTTTTTTACATATTATAATTGAAAAATCTTCAAAATTTCATGTTATGTATGACTGTCGACTGGAAGTGTCCGACAGTCGACTGGTAAAAAAGAAGAGTCGTGACAACTCTAGTCTAGACTAGTCGATAGTTGAGTTGTATGCCCCAACTAGTCAACTAGCAAATCACTAGTTGACTAGTCTACTTCCTAATAAGGTAAATGGCCTAACAGTTGATCAGTGACCATTAAATTATATATTTTTACCTAAAATGACATTGTATTCCAATTTTGTAGCATCTGATAACTTGATTTTATAAAATAAAACTATTTTTATCATAGATTACATGAATGAGGTCCTCAGCGATATAAACACACATTGAATATGTGGGAGTGTTTATGTTATGCAGAGAGTTTAAGTGCTCTACACTTAACAAATAACAATATTTTGCACCAGATATGACTAGTTGACTAGTCTAGACTAGTAGTGCACCCGACTAGTCGACTAGTAAAATTGCTAGTCGTCCGAGCCCTACTATTTGGTATGTGTACATGCGCCTGATGGCAGCAACAAAGTCATATTACAACACATACAGGCAAAATATAATGTCATTACTGGAAGAAAAGAATGCAGTTTTCTTTAGTATACATAGACAACTCAATTGTTCTTTTCCGTTTACCAGTGCAAGTTGTGTTGATGCATTTTCCCGTAATACATGTGGGAATTGAGAACAATTGCAATTGAGAAAAATTCGGTTTTGTACATCAGAGAATGACCAGCAGGAGATGTGATCTGCCCCTTAGAGTGATCGTTATGTAAACAAATATATACTAGTGATGTATGACTGAATAGAGTAACAGTGACTGACTATTGTGTGGGTTAACCAGGGCTAGTATTTGTTATAACATTCACGCAGTACGGTAACTGAGCCAGAACAGTTGGTAATACTTTGAAATTTGTCCTTTTCCGCAAAAATACAGTATATACAGAAATTAAGTGCTCAGATACTCACTTTTGTATTGCAATATTTCCAATGACATGAATGCCTAGTAACTGTACAAGACACAAGTCATTGGCGGATCCAGGATTTCCCGTACGGGGGGCGCCCGGTCCGTAGGGAAGGGGCGCCAACCCAATTTTCACCTATTTTCGCCCAAAAATTGGGAAAACTGCATGAAAATGAATAAATTTTTGGCCGTAGGGGGAGGGGGCGCGCGCCTCCTGCGCCCCCCTAAATCCACCAATGCAAGTTCAGCGGATCCAGAAGAGGCCTGTACTCTCTGAGTGTGACTCACGTGCGTGCAACTGCAGGTTGTTGAGCGGCGGAGGAGCGGGTGGGCCTCTCCTGCTGAGGGACAACAGAAAGGGGGATCCATAGGGGTGGATCCATGCTAAGGTGTCAAAATAACAAGAATTTGCTTTGTATACAAAGAAAAAATGTAACAATTAGCAGGATGCTGAAGATCAACTCTATTCATACAAAACACTTAGATAAATGTTGTGCCACCTGTTGGTGGTTGTGATTGACGAATTGATGGGGTTTTTATTATAGTTTTACCTGTTGTTGCTGAAAGGTTAAGTTACGAATCCCTGTTCACACCTATTCACACCTACTGTACTATTCACACCTACCACTCTATTGACTTCACTTCTGCTTATCCTCAGACTGCTACAACTACTACTGGGGTAGTAAAACAGAAAATCCGTACAAAAATTTGTAATGTTTATTGTACAGACGCAAATTTGAACATCAGCGTCAGGTTATCGCTGTCTGGAGAAATGCTGATAACAGACAACAAGTCTATTCTCTAATAGTTTTGAAGATTGTTCTCTAAGTGAATGCATTCGAACACCTTTTGACTTCTCTCGCTGAAAACCCCCATGCTTTGTTTCATGAATGAGGGAGCCTGTACTCTAACAGCAATGGAAGAGTTGATACAGTGAAAATCACGTTTCAGCGAGGTTAGGGATCCCAATTTTCTACTCCACCGTAAGATCCGATCAGAATTATCCGCTTACAGAAATGCGGTATTGCCCTAATTGCACTTGTTGGTTGATTGTTTCTAATGATTGCAGTCACGGATAAAGTAGAGTCTTCATCGAATACCGAGTACTCGATACATCCGATCCAAGACATAGTGACTCGAGTACTCGCTTAATTTTTTAGGAATTGGACTCTACTTCCTGTACTTTAAGCTGGGAAATTCAACTTTATGCTTTTGATTAATATCATCCTTGAATCGTTTAACATACCTTGGCAAAAAATGCAGATTACATCATAAACTAATGAAAATTAAGTCAGGCTGTTGTTTTTTTTTTGTTTCCTTGAGGAAATTGAGTATTCGTCGATTAGGTCGAGCACCCGAGGTAATAAATCAAGACTCGTGAAGACCCTATGGTGAAGCTATGTGTTCACTTCACTAGGTGGAACCGGTGCTTTGCACGGTTATGGCATGCCAGCATCTGATCTGGGGGAATAACTTCCAATTTAAATCCACAAATATTGCCCATAAAATTAATGCATCCAAACTTTGAAGAGTAATATTTGATAAGTAGACATC
>JBCAUI010152755.1:0-17857 GCA_038406195.1 Haplosyllis anthogorgicola
CATCATGGCTGGTAGACAAGTGCGCAGTAGCAATACTAAACCAATACGAGGTGCGCTAGTCGTTTACGCGCAGTAAATAATAAACGCAACTTATAATTAACGCGCAGCTATTACACTAGTAGCGACAAGAGACAGATTAGGTTTTCACTATTTCTAACACTTTGACATCCAGAGAGCATTTAAAACATAGAACGTTAATTATGCACAATGACGTCATCACAACATCAATGCTTTCGAATGACGCAACTTACTTACGTCAATTTCAATTCAATATAAGTAACATTAAAACAGGACATTTCCGCCGCCTTAAGACACTTCGGTTCTTTGTGTGAAATTGGAGAGATAGAACTTAGAAATGCTTATATTTTGCTTATTCACGCTTCTCATAAAAGAATTCCACTCGACCCACCCCTCAAAATGTTTATGTTGCGTGTTACTCCACTGGCAAAGAGATGTTCATGTTACACAATGTGATTTAAAAAGTAGAAAGTCGGTTAAAACATTTCCCAGGTATCCATGTTCAGAAATTTTCAAAATTTGTTAAATCTACATGAAAATTTGATTACTTTTTTCACTAAGCTCGTTCCATTAATGATCTGGAATTGTTGTGTACAGTCTTTGACATGTACATTTTCGTTGAATAGTAGACTGAAAAACTGTACACATGCAAGAAACACATTTATATACGATTACAAATTAATATGTCGATAAAAACAGTTAACAAACAGAAGTTTTTAGAATCCTCATGGGACAAGCCCAACACATTTTCTGTGACGTTTTAACGTTTCTAACCATTTATGTTTCAGGACGAGAAGAACGAGATGTTACACACCAACATGTGGCTTAACTATGTAAGTTTCTAACCATCCGCATAATTCTAGGAAATAAACTGAACGGTTAAACGAGAGAAATACAGCAGAGTTTAAACCCATTTACTTGTGAGGGAAATCCTTCGCCAAACAGTGTTTTCAGAACCATAAAAACGATTATCTGACATTTTGTGGTACATTAAGCAACCCCTGTAAAATGCTGAAAAGTGATGTTTACATTCATGGTCAAGAGAATGCGCTGTCAGCCAAGAGTGTAGGATCCTGTCTTGTCCTACACGTGCTTCAGCGACAACCGTAGTCGAGATTATTTGGACCAGTTGAAATTATCCGATCTTGTTCTGTGTCGCAATTCCGGCACTAGTGAAGCCTGTGCAGAAAGACACACAGCCTCACATAAGTGACACTAAGTCAGCAATAATTAAAACGATTTCTCTCACAAAGCCTATAAATGACGTACATTTTGAAAATGATTATCTCACAAAATGAGCAACTTTGCGTAAAATTATGAAGACTTAAATTTTTAACAGAAAAATTGTCGACAAATTGCCTTCAGTAGATTGCAGATGTTTGATATATAAGAAACAAGTCCCCAACTGCTTTCTATGGCACTGCTTCATCTACAACAGAGTTTTGACCAAATGTATGTCAGAATGACCTAATTAGAGTATAAGCCACCGAATGATTCTATTCTTAAGAAATTTGCATTAAAATCCAACCAATACAATTAAGTGCAAGAGCAACATTTATTAGTAGGAGAAATTTTTGAAAACGTAAAGGCTAAAAGCGGGAAACCAAAACAATACGGATCGAGAACTAGTCAAGGGCTCAGGTGGGACTTTCCATTATGGATTTAACACAAAATTTTATACACTTGTTAAAAACTAATTGTTTCATGAAATCTTATCATTTGAGCACACTTTGAAATTGGATGTGCTTTATTTGTTGTTGACATGTCTTTTTTTCCAAATTTATCATCTGAGAACATTTCGAAAATTGCATTTATTTTTTTTATTGTTAATCAAAAAACGAAACGTAAAAGGCGTGGCACGATTACAACCTAATGTGGAATGTGAGTGACTATGGGGGCGTCCAGTCAATCCGTCTCCCCTCTGACATGATCTGGACACCAGATATATTAATGTATAACAGGTAGAATAAATTATGTAGGTAATTAAAATTCTGCACATAACTATCAACAAAAATGTTGTGCGTAGTTATGGCATGATTTTTTCTTAATTTATTTACTTTGGTTCTTTTCAAATTCTCAAAATTGAATTTTGAGATGATTTTTTTACTGTGGCTCTTTTATGTGGCCTTGCCTGATTGGGTATTTCTTGTGTAAAAGGCCCCAGCTGATTGGCTAATCAAGATGCAAACGTGCATTTTGCATTATGGGTAGGATTGGCTTTATTTGAAGGTTTTTGGACAGATTATTTTGCTGTATTAGTGGCACCCACAAATGTAGTAGTAAAATAAACTCACCAAACCATCCATGGTCAAAGACAGTTTGTGGCAGCCACTAAACATATAGTTTCAGAGGCTGGAAAAGAGTTGCATACAGTGCATATAGATATTCTGCAAAGGGCATGGTCCAGTTCATTTCAGTCATCACAAAAGTTATATTTTATTTAAAAGGAGGAGAATTTTTTGATTTGAGAAGCAGAAACGAAGGAAGGTTGTTTCTTAGTTTTTCAGCTTCAATTTGTTCTTCTCCTGTAAAACCAAAATTGACCAAAGAATTATAATATCCTCTCAGCTTACTTGGTCGTGAATACTTCTACCTGTTTTGTACACAAAACACGTAAACATGGCTGAAGAAACACAATCCACTGTAAGACTGTTAGAAATAGTTAGCAAATAACAACCAAGAAAGTATTACTGAGTGACCAATTCAAAATTTTCAAAATTTCAAATGGATTAACATTCCATTTATTGTAAATACACTAATATTAAATTTCTTTACGTCAGCAATTTTGTATACACATATGTAATAATTTACACACTTATTCAGATATTTACAGGACATTATGGTATCACAAGGACTGTGTGTTATTATAATGTTTTGAACTATATTATTGAAGCTATGGAAAGATTACAAATTATCATGGAATGTGACTGAATATGGTGGTGTCCAAAGTATTCGTCTGCCTTCCAATATGATTTGGACGCCAGATATTCTAATGTACAACAGGTATGATGTCACGCAGTGACGTCACAGAACGTGCTATGATGTCATTTGTGACGTATATCATGTGTGTGATGTCACAATAGACATCAAGCAATTCACTTTTAGATTAAATTAAGTCTCACACAACTCTTGACCTATTCTTTTGAAAGCATCATGCCCATTGTTAATACTGTTAGGATTAAATGTGATACTCACTGCTTTTTAATAGTCTGCGTAAAGGTACAAATGTTCTCTCCCAATTTGTAGCATGTTGTTTTTCTTATTATAGATAAACATTAACTTGATGGCTGATAAACATGTGTACATTACACAGATTATTGTAAAGACAGGGAATATCACTCTTGTTTGACCCTTAAATGCCTCAGAAAGAAAGGTGCCACAACCCTAACTTATTCACAATTTGTTGAGCTGCAACTTCATATTTCAAAATAGAACTTAAATTTCCTAAAATATTGACGGAAGCAGTCTTCTGGCTACAAAAACTTCGAACTGGCAGATTTAATTTTTGAGAAATAATGAATTAAATTTCAGGATGTTACCATCCCATTCATTACTACTTTTGCGCTAAAAGGATCGATTTATAACCAACTTGATATCAATGAATTTTAAACAGTGAGAAAGTAAGAAAAGTGGCACTTTTTCTTCTGTTCTGTGCTGACTGCCTGCACACACATACAAACACCCTCACACAACTAACCAGCGCTTTGCTTGGCCTGTCTCTCTCACCGCATGGGCGTTTGTTCTCTGCTTCTGTATTTGGTGCAGGAATGGAAGGACTACAAGCTGATATGGAACCTTACCGAGTACGGTGGTGTTCAAAGTATTCGTCTTCCCTCCAAAATGATATGGACCCCTGATATCCTCATGTACAACAGGTAGACTAGTCTACGCTCCAGCAGCGGATCCAGAGACCCAAAACATTTTGCCCTCCTCAACCCCTTTAAAAAGTAATAAAATAGATGGCCAACGCAAGGGGCTCAAGTGACTGGACCCACCTTCTCCACCCAAGTATAAATTTCTGGATCCGCTATTGAGTACACATGACGTCAGCAGTTTGTAGTAGTTCCGGTGTTAACGTCATCAAAAATGTGACGTCAGAGGTTGCAAGTGTTTTGGTCTTGATGACGTTATCAAAATGTTATCAAATTGACGATTTGGTTTGGACATTGGCTTTATTTTTTGCATTTTACGACATTAACCTTGATTGTTCACGAACAACTAAAATACCGAACTGAACCAAAGTTACATCATGAAAAGCACTTGAAAATCGCACGTTGGAACTTGGTATGGCGTGCACAGACATATTTTTCAACGCAAAGACCTTTGTTGTCTGCCTGTCCCTGCCATCCAGCAGTCCACCATGTTGAAAAATAGATTTGATATTGCTTCCAATGATGCCAGTAACCAGACAAAATGTCGATGTCATCAATGCCTTGGAGAAAATATTATCCTAACAATCCTCCGTCCAACAGACTGGAAGATGGCAGTAGGTGCTAGACGCTCTTTCAATGAAAGAAGGAAGATGTCGCTACTAGTCTAAAACCTTTGTAACATAGAATTATTTTTACAAACGTTGCACAACTGTCTTCGCATAAAAAAAACTCCAAAATATTAGAGCACGTTTCAATATTTTACATTTTCCAACGAATTTCCAAGTGATTTTCTGGTCGCATGAAACAGTAACGAACTGGGTTTGGTGGATGGAAACGCAGAACAGTACAATAAATAAGCATTTATTTCTTATCTTAAGAAATTGAATTCATTTTGTAACAGCAGAATTCCTTGCTGTGATTTTCTCTTGAATAAAAACAACTATTATTCACAAAAAATGAAGAGATGTCGGTCAATTCAGGAAAATAGCAAGTCTTCGGCCTGTTAGCCAAACTACCATCATTGTTTTAGTGGCAAATAAAACTGTTTTCAATATTGATGACATTAACATCAATCATGTTACGTTTCCATTCTACAGACCACCGAAATAAAAAATATATCAAAACTAGATTTTAATTATTAAATTAAATGTAATATATATGTGTACATATATGTATAATTCTCGATACATCTATACATCTGTTGTTGTACAAACAGAGTAGTATTAAGTTGTTATGGGTGAAGAAAATTCAGTACAAAACGATAAGTACATTGGGGCATGTTCGTTTCTGACATTCTTTCTAATAATATTAATTCAAGATATTATTTAAGAAATACTATTTCCTAATGTATTATTCGTATTGTACTGTGTCTAATTATAATGAGCAAAAACGAAAATGTTTATGTACAACAGAAAAATTAATTTAAGTCAATAGTCAACATAAACATTATTTAAAGTAATCCGCCTTTCTTTTAGCTTGTCAGTTTTGGAACAATAGAATTTTGAGCTGTGCTTTTATGCTGATCAGTACCACAGCCTCAGAGTTTTTAGTGGTCAAAGTTTGGCAGATTTATAGAGATTCTACCTAAGACAGCTCCAGGAGTAGCTGTCAATTTAGGAACTTATGAGAACAAAAGAAGTTGACGCTGGGCAATTGACGCACAGTGCGGCATTCTATTGTTCCACAACTGGCAGGATTTCCTGCTCTGCTATTCGTGTAGAACTACTGTGTACGTACGTTTTCAGTGCCGACGAGGATATCGACAGTAAGTTCCCGACGAACATCGTCGTGTATAACGACGGCACGTGCAGCTGGGTGCCGCTAGGTACGTACCCAAGACGAACAGTTACTTGAAAACGCTCAGGTTACAGGGACAGGCCTTTTCGCAAATCCCTCTTTTAGTCCGAGACACTGACTGATGCTAAACTGGATGTGAACATCTGGCGTGATTTTACATTTCCAAAGGTGAGCAAGGAGTCTGGTACTTTGAAGCTGTGTAATAAATAATCTCCAATATGTAACCAATTTTAGATAATTTTTTGCCTTTGCATTCCATGTAAAATGTTAAAAAATTATCAATATGGAACAAAATTATCATCAGTCAAATAAAATTCTGTCACGTTTTTCAATGTAAAATCACGCCAGATATTCATATCCAGTTTAGCATCAGTCAGTGTCTCTGACAGAAAGAGAGATTTGCGAAAAGCCCTGTAATGACAGAAGACTTTGGTTTAGTTGCACAGAACCGGACAGTTGGATTGAGTCCATGGTTGTGCACGGTTTAACTGATGTAAAGGTTGACACAACCATGGATCCAACACAAGGGTTCTGTGCAAATTAACCAATTCTCGAGATTACATTATTCCTGCTCCAATTCATCTTAAGTGCCTTTGTTTGATCGTTATGACAAAAAGGAACCTTGTACTGGACTATGGCAGAGCTCAGCTATCTTGTTAGAACAATTAACCAAACCACTAAATACAGTTTTTATCTCGAAGAGTTCACCACGAAAGAATCCTGCAATGTGTGATAAATATTTTGGCTTGAAGTTATGAAGTAGTTTACGAATGCTTCACCTGTACTTGCAAAAGAATTTCAATACTGGTTTTTGCCTTTGACATCTATGCACATGACCACCAGGTTGTTGGGACAAATCATTGCTTATTTTTAGGGAGGAAAGTTCAACTTCTGTCACAATCATTAAAATTTGTTTTCCTGACAAACCATTATTTAGTTTGTAAGCGTGTTGTTTTCTTGAATCATTCCCAGTTAGAATATTAAGTCCTTTAAGTTTTGTGAAATGAAACCTTTGTAACGACATAGTTCGTCCTGTCAGCCTGAACCTGTCCTGGTTTTCTGATAAAAGAACCTGAATGTTACTAGTTGTGTAGCAGATCTCAATTTTTCTGTCAAAGCATGTGGTTCAGGCTGGTGGTGATCCCTTAGTCACTAGAGCTGCAACGACTTGTCGAACTAGTCGACTAGTCAATAATAATGGTGACTAGTTGACTACTTTTTCTGTAGTCAACTAGTAGAAACAAATTTAAAAACAAAGAAACTCAACTTTGATGGTTTCATATTTACATTGGCATTAAGTAGTTGTGACAAGTAGTAATTACTAACTACAGCATCTTTGCAATCAATGTGACATTTATAAAACATTGATTACATCTGGATACATTTCACTATATTTTCCATTTAACCAAATAGTCGCGATTAGCCGATAGAAAATGTAATTTAGTCGACTAATAAATTTGCTACTCGTTGCAGCCCTATTAGTCACACATCAGTTAGGTTTTTGTTTCTTAATTTCTCAATTGCAGTCACGTCCAAACCACGCAATACTTACCATGTTCACATTTACCCATTTAACTCACATTACTGATAATTCTTTATGGCGTCTCATTTTGCGATTTGATAACACAGATGTAAAGATATACTCCAGTGCGCATGCGTGGTGTAATCACAATGTAAAAATCTGTGTCACAATGTTTACAGGTCTTTATATTAGTTCCTGTGTCATAGACATTAAATGGTTTCCATTTGATGATCAGTATTGTACAATGAAGTTTGGATCTTGGACCTACGATGGTACCAAAATCAATCTCACAGCTATGAATGCCGAGATAGATACTAGTACATATCAGCCTTCTGGAGAGTGGGATCTAATAGGTAGGTTCTAGCGTGTACGTTTGCCAAGACCCACTACCATCACTAAACGGATATATGTCAGTACTAAACATTTGTACAATTATCGAAACTAAAATCACTGCGTACCATTTGAAACAGCAGTCAAAGCACAGTGCATTGGCAGTCAAGATACCATTAAATTACAACCTTTTCGCCTAATGTCTAATGGGATATCATTATTCTTGATGAATGAGACATGTACATTATCTTTTCTACAAGGCCAGACTTTTATGTTTTTGGATTACGTTTCCCGCCATTCCAAGGAATCGAAAATTGAATTGGTGCACAAAACCGTAATTCATGACTTTTTGTCCCATTGTCAAATATCGTATGTTGATTTTATAAATTTTAATAAAAAATATTAAAAAACACAGAAACTCAATTTTTTGTCACTCTCACAAATGTACTCCATTGAAACGTAATGCAACAAATAAAACTTACAATCACGGTTCCCATCAGATTGTCACTCACCATCATTTAATTTATCCTAATTTCATTGAAAGACAATAAAAGAGGATTGCTGCCAATGAATTGCCAAAATTCTGACCCCTGAACATTTCACTGATAGAGACCAAAGTAGAACAATGTTGCGAGACCGTTTTTTGTGCACTTGGCAAGATCTCCAGTACCAATGTTACCATACCCTTTTACTCTAAGAAGAGAATGAATTTAACAGCAAGCAACCCATTGCCATTTTGCCATACCTGTACTTATTTTCTTTTGAATGACAACAAAAATCAAGAAAATCCATTGTCGTTTGTCACACCTCCTTTTCGTCCTTACAAAGCAGAATGACTACCAATCAAAACGATCCACGAATTGTTACCCCAACCCAAATCAAGACTTGGACCATCATTTAATGTAAGAGCCATACCAAGACCCAAAAACTAATTACTGAAAAACATGGTACACACACCCATGACCAAAGCACAAGTTCTGAACTGTTTCTCAACACAGTTGTACAGCTCCAAGACCCATCACAGTTACTAAAGTTGATAACACTTAACAAGAACCTTTACTAAAAGCATACTAAATGTGCTGAGACATAAGTACCTAGCTGAGCAATAGCACCTTTGCAGAGTAGGACAATTAATAGGTCAGTATGTAGTCCAGTTTTAAAACAATGGGCACCACTACTAGAAAGTGTGTCATATCAAGTAAAAAATGGACCATTTCTTTGAATATGAATTGTTCTCAAAGTGATGTCTAATTCTTGATATGGTTGTTTGTACTGCTTTTAATTTCTTAAATCTTTCTAAATGGTTTATCATTTCTAACTAAGTAAACAGTTTTTCTCTTTTTATAAGGTAATGGGTAGCTGTAGTGTAGAACTTTTACAACAAATTGATAAATGTTTTTTATCAAAATTGCATTGACTGGTAATTACTGGTTAGAAATGAGCCTTAGTGTTTGATCTTGTGATGACAGGATTTCAAGCTTAATTTTGAACAATAGAAGGACACAGCAGTTGTGTTTTCAGGAATCTATATTGTTCTGGATTGAGCTTAAATTTCCTAAAATTATTAATTTTTTTCTAATTATAATTGTTGTTCTAATTGTTTGGTTTTCACGCCCAGGTAGGTATAATGGATTTATTAATAAATTTTAGTTTTTCCCGGCCAGTCCCCTAGTCGAGTCCCTCGCGCTAAATGTCGCTTTGATCACCTCCAATAAGCTACAAGATAATAATGAGCTTAAAGGAAATATTGCTACGCTTCCCTCCAGTGGCGGATCCAAGGGGTTTTCTTCATTTTGACTGTGTTAACAAATTCGTGTTTTCAAGTTCGTATCTTATTGGGCAGATCACATGCTTCTTCAAACCAATGCGCCAATGCCTTGAAAGATTAAGTTTACGGGGGACAAACAAAATTTTAATCATTTTAGGACCAAGAGAAATTTACGCTATGTTGATGCCACTTTATGGTCTTAAAACAGCAAGGTGAATTTTTATTGTTTCAAAAATGAATTCAAATCATGGATCCGCTCTGTTACCCAAACCGTATGCGAAACATTGCATGCCTATTGCATATACAGTTTCCTTTTTTCGTAAAGAAAGCATCATAAATTTAAGTAAAGTTATATTAATTCAATGCCCCTTTTGCTTCATTCCCGCTATCCTCTCACAATATGTATTTTTCTCTGTAAATATCGGTATAAGTTACACAGAGTAACAGAGTACGGCAGATAATAAAATGCGTTTAAAATGACAAGTTTCCGCATCCTCAGTTCGACAACATGTGATAGTCATGCCAGTAGCCAGCTGTCCATGAGAAGGGGTGCAAAATTTGGAATGGCGGACCCAAATTTCGCATATTTTAAATTTTAAGTGAAGTATTGTGGTTCACTTGATCTAAGTTAACAAACCAGAAAGTTGAACAATGGATACTTCGTCAGTCATTAACCTAAATTTTGCTCAAAATTGTGGACCTTTTCCAGGAGGAGGGGGGGGTGCATTTGCACCCCATGCATCCCCTCTGGCTACGGGCCTGATAGTCTCTTTTTTTTGTAATGAACATAATTCCCTTTATGTCTTCATTCCCAGCCCAGTCAATGTGACTGGCTTGTCACAGTTTGACAGTTTGACAGTTTCCTTGTTCGTTTCAAAATTTCTCTGAACAGAATGGTGATCGACCGCAACGATTTCTACAATAGCCTTTGTTAAAAGCGTTTTCTATTCCCAATCGTAACGTTCGTTACAATAAAACCAGTTTAATGTGATGATTGGTTAATGTTTTCAATTTTACACCTAAAAAATTCTCACTTCAAGGTTTTCCTGTAAGGCTCCCTAACATAAAGCTACCAAATAGAAATGAAGACAATTTCATCCCCAGTTCACTTTGAACACTACTAACATGCCCTTGCCCGCCGTGGTACATTGCACATGTTCTCATTTCATTTCCGTCACAATGAGGACTCCCTTAAAGCCTCCGAAAAGAAATGAAGACGTTTTTAGCCTTTAGTTGATTTTACTTTACGCATCACTAACCGCCGTGTTGGCCGTGGTACATTGCAGAGGTTCCGGCTAAGCGTAGCGTGCAGCGGTACGAGTGTTGTCCCGAGCCGTACATCGACATCACCTTCACGATCCACATCCGGCGGCGCACACTCTACTACGGCTTCAACCTCATCATTCCGTGTGCCTTAATCTCCTCCCTCACACTTCTTACATTCTTCCTGCCGCCTGATGCTGGAGAAAAGATCTCATTGGGTATGAACAAACTCTTTATTTTATTATTCATCCAATTAAATGTAATTCATAAATTATTTATCATTTATTTTCGCAAACAGTCATTAAAATGCCATAAACATTAAAACACAGAAAATAATGAAACACAGCAATTTGACCTTCAAATGACCTTGACATATATTTTGACCTTGACCTTGTATTTTGCTCAAAAATATCAGACCATATTACATTACAGATAACAGTCAAAATTGGACATTTTTTATTGCTGTGACCTGGAACGTGACCTAATGACCTTGGTACTCAAACTTGACCTAAATATTATAAAGATGTACCACTATACCACAAATGAAACTTTTAGCACAGGCAGTTAAAAAGTTATAGCCTGAACAGACAGACAGACAGACAGACAGACAGAAACACAGGCAGAAACATAGACATACAGACACACAGACACACGGACAGACAAACAGAGAGAAAGACAGAAAGACACGACTGAAAACATTACCTATCTGCATAAGCAGGCTGTAATAAGGTGTAAATATAGTGAAGAGAAGACTACGGGTTATTGACTCAGTGAGTCGTGTTACAACCATGGTTTTATTCACCTAGGTATCACTATTTTGCTGTCCCTCAGTGTGTTCTCACTGATCGTAGCAGAGTCCGTACCAGCCACTTCCGTAGCCGTACCATTAGTAGGTCAGTATGTCTTCATCTAGTACTCAATCTAGGTCATTCTAAATCAATATAGGCCACAGAGTGTAAACTACTTGAAATGATATGTGAAGCTTAATTCCTAATATAAAGTGTTTCGTTTCAAACTACAATATCTACTGTACAAATATGGATGTTAAATTTAAAAACTATGTCGTTGTGGTATTTAATATGTATTTGAATAACATGTGTATCAGTTGTTTTCACCCATTATTACGCAAACGGAAAACGTCTTTCTCTTTTCTCAATATTTTTACGAAATAACATTTACCAACAGCCAAATGGAGTTTAAATCAAACTTCAGAGTTGGGCACTGGTACCTTGCATACTCTTAACTAAATTTGCAGAGAAACTACTCTACGTACACACAGTACTACTAATGGCTCCCTCTGACTTCATCTTGCAGGTGTATATTTCCAATCCATAATGATAATGTGTACATTATCAGTCATCATGTCAGTTATGGTGCTAAACTTTCATCACAGAAAACCTGAGCAGTATGTAATGCCCACATGGGTATGTAACAAACAGTAACTATGGTAACAACCACCATGGTAACAATGCACTGTAACCAGGTGACGGTGTTGTCAATGTTGTTGCACCATGTAGATAATTGTGAGGATACTAAAATGTTAACATTGGAAGGTGTCTTTGGGTGTACAGAAATTTGTGTCAGTTTTAAATTAAACCAAATCTATTAAAATGAGTTGTATTGTGAATTTCACATCTTTAGGATAAAAATTACACTAAACAATGACCAAACAGCATAAACTTGCTAGACTTGTGTATCCTCACAAATGTATGGTTTCAGGAATTTATTATTCAAAATATTTTTTTCTAGTTATAGGGTAGATTGGTCTGTTCTTTTATAATGATATTTATTCAGTATTTCACTGAGGAACCAAGGAAGAAGCCACAGGAACAACTGTAGAAAAGGAACAGTGTTTTACCATTGTTTTTAATGATGAAACATTGGATCCTTTTCTGGCTCTGTAA
Organism: Haplosyllis anthogorgicola; assembly: GCA_038406195.1. Lineage (NCBI taxonomy): Eukaryota > Metazoa > Annelida > Polychaeta > Phyllodocida > Syllidae > Haplosyllis > Haplosyllis anthogorgicola. The sequence goes on from JBCAUI010152755.1 coordinate 12,475, forward strand.
TGTAACACAAGTCTAGGATGAAACTTATGTACTAATACAATGACATAATCTTGTGAGTGTGCTGTATGGACAGATATCATTTAAGGATATGGGTGCAAGTATGTTACCACTTCTTCGGTAGTACATCACTCTAACTGTTTGAAGTCTCATTAAATATATAATATGTGTATTATTTACATGTAATCTGTCACTAATTTATAAAAATTTTGATATGGGTGTCCACTTCCATATCTTGCACCAGAAAAAAACTAAAATAATATTACTCATTTTTCTGTTTGCACCACATGAATAAGACTATTGTACTATAGTTTAGCGATGTACATGTTGCACACTTCTCTACTTAGCCACTGAATTGTAAATAATTGTAAATACTACACTTATACTAGTATGTGGTTTATTGTAGCTTGCACAAAGTCTTCATGTTTGTGAACATGTCCAAAACGGTCCTGTCTGTGGAAATGTAACTTTGTGAAGTTTCATCTTAGATCTGTGGTTTATTCAAAATATTGTCATTATTTAACTTCATTCAGTCTCTTTGCTGATTTCAAACCAACAGGTAATGTTCCTTCATTCTAGCTTTTTATTTATGGAAGAAATGAGGGACCCTCAGCTCTACATTATTCGCAATGACCTTTCCCAATTTGATCTTTGTTGGTTTGTTACCTTTGATGCTCCATTCATTAACCTCATTATCATCATCTGCATTTCCAGGACACTTCTAGTTACTTATATTAAAATGGGCACAATGCAGTACATGCCCTAGTTTTTCTAGGTCAAATGTTCAGGGTGACCTACATTTAATCTTGACCTGATTTTCTGCGGTGATTTCAGGTGTCTATTTCCAGTCTATCATGGCAATGTGCACCCTCTCTGTTGTCATGACAGTGTTGGTGCTTAACTTCCATCATCGAAAGCCCGAGATGTGTCATATGCCCAGATGGGTATGTATTTGTGGGTACCCTGTATCACCCATGTCTTTTAGGGACGAAGACTTTGGGGCCATCATTTATATTCTTTACTTTCACCACAGTCCACATTTAGGTCGTAGAAAATTAGGATCATTCTTTGTAAACTCGTACTTTTGTTCCTGTTCATCCAGAAGACATGCCAAGTGGTTAAGAAATTTTGCAAAATTCTTCTTCTCTCCACACATTCCTAAATACAATTAGGCAAACGTAAACCACTTGTCACTTGTCACTGATACAGTCCTTTCTTGAACCTTCAAAACATCGCCCATGCCCCTTCAATGTCCCCGGTCCCTTATGATTTGACCACTCCCATTGAGGCAACAAAGTAAGACTTGGCTTTCTGAGGAAGGCAAGGATCATATAATGTCATAACAATCACCAGTCATCACTGTCAGGTATTGTATGGTACAGTTAATATATCCGTCTCTGAGGTGACTCTATGCAGCAGCTGCTGGCAGTGGAATGAAACAACAAGGCTTTACAATGCTTCACTAAGGCATAGCCTTCACAGAAGCACATGTTCAAAAACAGGTCATTTGGCCCTGAGGGTCTGCTTTAAATCTCTTGATGTACAAGACATGAGGGTGGTTCACACCTTCTGTTTTGTCTTCATTCAACAAACTTCTCATTCAAATCTTACACATAACTAATTTTGACCTGTATTTGAACCATTTACTTCTGCTGACAACTTTTGCTGCTGATAAGGTTAGATCTCTGTGAAGCTCTTTCTCTTTCTTCTCAGTCTAAATTAATAACCACGTCACTTTGACTTTGATGCTGTTGCCAAATTTGGGCCAATTTTGCAATTTTCCAATTTAAGCTGGGTGAAGCAAACTAAAGTTTAAGCTTTGATTAAACTCATTTCTGTTGCCTTCAAGGTTTATAAAATTAACCATTTTACATTTGTACTTCTTGTATTTTTGTGAAGGAATGATTTTTGGTGTAATAGATTTTTCAAGTGTAGCAACATTACATTTTCCTCGTTTTGTGATTTTGGTATTTTCATACTTCTGACTGAACATGATTTCTTTAGCTGCATTACATCTCACAGTAGATCTTTTCTTGTGCTGTTACATGGCATAAGATACTTTGTAAAGTTATGCCAGACTTTGACATCCTACTACTGATCTTCAGCTCATAGTCTCTTGATATTTGGTACCTTGTACTGTCCTAAGGCATTTTAATGTCACTGTCTTCCTTTGTACTATTTCAGGTATACTCTGATGTAGTTATTTAACTTATGTCACTGTCTATAATTTATCTTCTAATCAGTTTATTAACATTTTGCACTTGTTTCTTAGGTTCTAGAGTAGAATTTGTAGTACTTGCTTATTTGATTCAGCTTGTAGTAGACTGACAACTTGATTTAACTTCAGTGTTGTGTATGTGTCTATGGTTCACATTGAATTTCGGGTCAAAGACACAATACTGTGACGTCATGTTACTTCAGTTTTCATCAGAAACATTCAATGCAACAAAATTGGAATATTATTAAAGTTGATTATTTTGACCCTAAAAAGGTGGCATGAGAAGCACATACACTACTACTGCACAATATATCGTTGTCATCGATCCGGAAATCCACAGATCCAGATTGGACAGAAACAGACAATAGGCTACAGTATTTGTTGCATTGTTTAGCCATATTGCTTTCAGGAATTTACTTTATCAGTATGATGCTCATCTGCACAGTTAGTGTGATTATGACTGTGTTAGTACTCAACTTCCATCATAGGAATACAAACCAATATGAACTACCCAATTGGGTATGTATGTTGTAAGCGGCCCATTTCCGTTTTCCACGTGCCCCATACACCAACAACAAGTTTTTACTTGCATTTAACGTTTCCGTTTTAAGATCAGAAATAAAACACAAATGAACCAGCCCTTGTTTTAATATGGTATTATTAGTAATATGGAAGAATTGCTCAGAATGTTCTCCATTTTACTGTGAAATTGCTGTATTGCAAAATGGTTCAACAAAGTTTTTGAACACTGAATAAGCTATGGCTCAGCTAATGCATAGGCTCACATCCTCACAATAAAGAACCATTTTCTCTTCAAATGGTTGTGTTGTAAATTGACAATAATTTTGCACAATCTTCATACATTGACTATGTATTAGTTGAAGCCAAAGCTTTGTTATGGACATTTTCCTTTGCATGTATTGTATTCCATGTTGCCACAATACTCTTGGTTAAGAGGTATTCATTGCAACGTTCTCTAATCCCAGTTCTAATGTGGATAAACCATGTTACTTTCTAATGCCCACCAACTGTAAAGTTTTAAAAAAACTAAGGTTTTCTTGTAATTTGAGCAATTAACAAATGTTAACAAAAAGAAACCATTTTGTGTAAAATAACAGACTTGACTATGAAGTAACCTGGGTTTATTCACAAATGAATCCATGAATATACTGACTCCTGTTCAATGTACTGCATGACACATGTTAATGTTCTCTTTATCAGGTATAAGGACTTCCCCCTTTGATCCCTTAATTGTTGATATTTCTCTCCCCTACTGTTGTTCACCTCTATTTCTCTTTCAGCATGCTTCACATTCTTATTATGAATTGTAAATTCTCAGATTTTTGTTTCATATATTGTAAAAATATACATATTGTACACTCTTTTGTGGGAACTATTTCTCTGTAACTCTGTATCTTATGCTTTTGCTGTACATTTTCTTGATTCCATCAATTTCAATCATTTCCAAAAGAAATGAGACAAATTGATGGAACTGATTTGAATGGGAATTTATAATACATGATAAGACAAAGGCTGGTTATGTTTTGTTAACATGTGTAACAGTCATGGTGTATCCGTATCCGTAGATGAACCCGCAAACATTACCAGCATCATTCTGATGAATTTACAGGGTGTTGGATCCAAATGCATACGTACGTCAAAACTGACAAAAGTTCCCAATTTAAAAAAAGATCATATTTTGGTAGTATTTATTATCAACGTCAAAAGTCCATTTAGTTTACTTACATCAATTACTTAAAATCATATTAAACTAATTTTATTTTATTTTGACTTTGATTCTCTCAATGGCACAGTTTCCGTTTAATCTGTCGTAAGCATATTGATCCATTTCCCTGATTTATATGTAGTATGGGAATATCAAGACCTACTGTATGTTTCGGTAGATTTTGATTATCCCATCATGTTTAATCTTTCGTCCATGTAAATCTGTAAACAAAATGCACGGCAAAACAGCCTGGGAAACATCAATGCACTGAGACTACTCAACATGCATTGAATGTCTCCTAAACTGTAATTGTCCTGTGAAATGCAAAACTGTGCATAGTAGGAATTAATTATATACAAATTGTAGACTCTAGTTCCCCTGTCATTTATACCATTACTACTGTCGGTTTTTCAAGTCAAATTCTTCTCAATTTCTGGTAAGAAATGCAATGTAGATCGACAATAAATAAAGAGAGAGAGAAGTGTACAGCTTATGAAATTGATATCATTTTGCCACAATTAGAATTATATGATGTCTCTTTCTTTTGACAAAAACATTTATTTTTATCAAAAATTGCAAATCTTTGAAATGAGGCGCAATGGCGGACTCGAGTCTCACTGTAATCAGTGGCAGATCCAGGACTTCTTTTTTGAATGTGCTCTAAACAAATTCAGCAAATTAGATTAACCCCTTCAGAGAAACATTAGAGGGGACGCGGATTTCTGCCGACCCCTTTCTTTCTGTCACGAGATCTGTCACTGGCAATGAACATGTATGATATTGCCCGGTCAATAAGCGGCCTCACGGTAGCTGATGCACATGTTGATGTTAATGGCAGGTGTATACTTTGCCGGATGTATGTTAATGTGCACATTAACGGTTGTCTTGAATGTGCTGGTCCTCAACTACCACCATCGCAAAACAACCACTCATATCATGTCTAATTGGGTATGTAGCATTTCACGTGGTTTTTATCAGTGACCAATGTGTGATTGTGTATCATTCAAACTACCCAAATAGGCTTTCAGTTCAGTTGTTCACGGTTGATTGTTCTTCTGCTTTACAGCTTACGTTATATTTTTCCTGAAATTTCATTCCTCATGTTTTCTTTTATCTAAACCTGACAAGAAACTTTTGACTTATTAATGGAAGTTTGAGATTAAACAACCATAATAGAAAACCACACACCAGATGAGAGTCAGCCAAACCAAGACTTTTAGGCCGTTTTTGCATCATCATATTGGGAGAAACGTTATCACTGCAGGAAAAAAGCGCAATTTAATTGTGATTTTCACAGTAAGAGATTACTTTGGCGTATCCAGGGGGCGCCAGAGCGCCCCTCCCCCGTCAATCCCAAATTTTCTCCATTTTCATGCAGTTTTTGGCATTTTTTTACGTAAAAAGTGGGTAAAAACTGGGGCGCCGCAAGGTTGGCGCCCCCC
>JBCAUI010152866.1:0-17856 GCA_038406195.1 Haplosyllis anthogorgicola
GGTGTGTGTGCAGTATCAGAAAAATAGGTCCATGTGCACCTGAGCGCAATTGAATATACAGTGTTACAGTAGCGTTATGTGCAGTTATTCCTTTAACGCTACTCTTAACGCATCAATTTCTTGGAACTTAACGCATGTGCGCATTAAGGGATGAGCGTTAAAGTTTATGAAAACGAGGTGAAAGTCTCTGTCACCAAGCATCTACCGTATTTGTCCGATTCTGGCGCACCCGAGATAATTGGTTGATCACGCGTAATTCGGAGATGTACGGTACTCAAAACAGGTGTGAACTGATAGTGACCCAATTAGCGCGTACTCATAAACTTAATGCCCATCCTTAAACGTAACAACAAGCGTTAAGAGTAGGGTTATGTTTATTGTGAAAGCCACTAGGTCAGCGTTACATAATAAACTAGACAATCCCAGATTGCAAAGCCGATGCCATATCAGTGGGCGATAATATTGTATTTTGGTGATATTTCCTAAATTTTCTAAATCCAAACAGTGAAAAAAACATTTCTCCATAAAGTGTCTAAAATGGCTTGAAATGCCCAGAAATGCATTTTCCTGACCAACTTCTGACCAAAAACTGGAGGGGGGGGCGGAGGGTCCCTGACTTTTAACTGAAAATGGGAGGGTGAGGGGTCCTTCTGCATTCACACGAATCTAGGTTGGATGAATGAAGCTGGTCCTTTTTGGCACCGGAGTAACAATAAAATGCTGAACACATCCTTAAAGCATTAATTTCTTGGAATTGGATCCGTCAAAGTTTGAGTATTGTTTATTATGAGTATTGTTTATTAAGTTTATGAGAACGCGCTGAAGACGACGCAAAATTCTTTGACGTACATGCCAAATGAGACAAAAATTGGGTCTATGAAGAAAAAAGGAGAGTGCACTATAAAAAACGTTCGATCGTTCTAAAAAGAAAGTTTGAACAAGAACAAAAAAGCCTGATGCCTGGTAAATTGATGGAAGAAAAAAAAAACAAAACTAAAGGACGCCGCGTGGTTAATAGGGAAAAATCAATGGCGCTGAAAACATTACGTGTAAAAACGCGAGGCCAGACTTTTTTATTTGTTGAATAACGTTTCCCGCCGCTCTCAGAAATCAAGAAATGAAAAATAAAGAGAATCAGAGTCCAAATAATACAAAATCATAACTTTCTGTCACTTTTACCAACATCGTTTTGGAAAATTGTTAATCAATTTTGTGAATTTTAATCAAAATTGCAAAAAGAGTGCCTTTCAATCAAAGGCGGAACCGCCCGCTTCGCAAATCGTCATTAAAACGCAAATAGTAACTAAAATGCAAATAGTTATAAAACATGAAAAATTACAAAAATCTAGAAATTTGACCTTCAAATGGCCTTGACCTATATTTTGACCTTTGCCCCATTTACTCGTCTCAAATATCATAACATGTGGTATCAGTAGAGAACACTAAATTTTTCGACACTTTTTATTGCTGTGACCTTGAACTTGACCCAATGACCTTGATACTCAAACTTGATAATATGAAGATGTACCACCATGCCAAAAATAAAGTTTCTAGGTCAAGTGGTTCAAAGGTTATAGCCCGGACAGACACACAGACACGACTGAAAACATAACCTTCCCGCATACGCGGGCGGTAAAAATGTACAACAAAGTCAATTTTTTTTCCGATCGCCGCTTTTAAAAAATTCTTGCATTGATACATGTACGTAATCCAACAAACCAAAAAGTCGGGCCTGTAAAGCTTAATGCATTCACTGACGTGTATGTGATAACATAATACTGCAAGGCCTGTTACGTATTTTAATGGAAAGTTTTTCAAAGTGCTGTTTTCCCTATTTTTGTTTGTTTTTTATCTAATGAATCACAACATATCCTAAAGTATTCATTGACGTGTTTGATCGAACATAATAACGCACGATCTGTTTGGAAACGATTTGCGTTACGTATGTTATTATGTTACGTATGTTACGTTGTTTCCAAAGTGCTGCTCAGTAGTTCTTTAGTTTCTTCTGATTTTTTGTTTTAAGGCCTTTTAATTTTAATCATTTGGATTACATTGCACTGGGAGAATTTTCAAAGTGCGGCGATCGGAAAAAATAAAAGTGTAATTTGTCCCCTAAAAAGCTAAACTGTTTATATATATCAACAAAATTAAGATTTTTCCCGATCAACCTCTGACGGCGCATGTCCGCAATGACCGTATTTTACCCCGTGCAACATGTTTCACCTGCCATTTGAGTTCTTTTAAAAAAAAATTGAAATCTCAATTTCAAAGTGCAGTGGGAAATGTAATCCAAACAATTAAATAAAAAAAGAAGCTTAATGATGCATCACAGAACAGCTCAAAGCACTCATTGATGCGCACGATATTGCATAATCACGCACGGCCTGTTTCTAAACGTTTTACATGTGTTGCTGACAGGTTTTCAAACTCGGATTCAACAAGCTTTTTTTTTGTTTAATTTGAATTTTCACTTTTGTTGAAATTTCCATAAAAAGGATTTTTATGAGTGCACATGGAAAACAACATGCTCATGTTTTGCGCAATCGTAGTAATGCATGTGCACACACACACACACACACTCACAAACATGCGCACATGCACATGCACATGCAAATGCACACGGACACATTTTCACATACACATTTCTTATGAAAGCAGCATTAAGACAGTTTTGATATTATTGTGTCTCGATCTTGTCAGGTATATATACCTCGCATTGTTTTAGCGGTTATTCTTAACTGCGTTTATTTTAGCAATGACGAGGCATGAACCTTAAGGCAGCATTTAGACTTGTACTAAACGTAATGTTTGTGTTTGGTGTACTTGTAGGTTCCACCGGGTCACGGAGAGTCGCCGGGGATGAGCGGATACAAGTGTCCTCACTGCTTCACCATCATCAGTGACTACAACCATCTACTGGAGCACCTGCATCAGCACGAGCTCAGAGGTAAGACTTTTCTTGTTGTCTGTCGAATAATAGAGTATCTGCTCTTTCGCCTAAAAAAGTGACCATCTGAAAACGAGGTTCATCCCAGTTTCCGCTTTTGCCATGGTTACATTGTGACGTCATTAGGCAGACACACGACGTTACGTTCAACGTAACGACTTTTCTAGTTAAATTTTTGGTGGTCCAAGTTTCCTTTTTATTAAGCCACTAGTACCCTCTGTTTCGGATTTGGGGTGAATCTGCCCATGGGTTTCAAAGCCAGGGTGGATCTATCGCAGGCTCACGATGTACCACAAGTTTGAGCCGGCTAGCTTAACTGTGAGCCAGTTAGGGGTAGTCATACAAAATATAGCCTACCGTATTGTTCCTAAATAAAGCGCCGGGCGCTAAGACCAAATGTTTGGATGAAAGCTTTATTAAAATCTTCCGTAAAATGAGTATGGAAGTCCAAACAAGATAAAGTGTTTTTGTACCAAAATAAACCAATCAGAATCACCATGTTTAGCCACAAAGCTATTATTCTATGTGGCTAATGAAAACTGTACAGAAGGTATTTGTATTAATTTGTTTTATTTAAAATAAATTTCATGCAAAAGGTCAACAATTACTTCATTTCTTGGTGAAGAAGAGGGGTCGCTTTAATTAGAGGCGGCGCTTTATTTGGGAACAATACAGTATGGCATTTATGCACATCTGTTTTACGTTTACATTTGTGTTGTTTATTTGAGCAGGTGAACTGAAGGAGCGCAGCAACACGGGGTTTGTACCTATAGGTGGTGAGGCGCGACGCCACCAGCACGGCGGCGTCACGGCGGCGGGGTCCACCAATGCCAGCCCCCAGCAGGGCACTGGCACCCGCTGCTCCAGTAACAGTAGCGGCAGCACGCCACCCAACCCAGGTGCCGGCGTGGGCCCCGCGGACGACCCAACCTACCCGATCAGGAAACAGTGGGCGCACACCATCCGGCAGAGACTTGAGCAGGTACTGTTACAGCTTGTTTTCATAAACTTAACGCCCATCCATAACGCAACAAAACGAATACTAAGAGTGGCGTTATGTCGGTTTGTTATGACGCCACCAGACCAGCGTTATGTAATAAACCAACATAAGGCATAACGCGACCTTTGTTGCGTTAAAGGACGGGCGTTAAGTTTATGAAAACGCGCTGTTAATGTTCGGACCTAGTTTACAGTAGAACTCCATTTGAGTGGCCACCCTTTTGGACGGCCACTCGTAAATTACGGCAAATTTTTGCCCAAAATTGTTTTTCCGCTCAAGAAGAGGTCTGTACCTCCAGTGAAGTGAACCTTTGCAGAAAAATTGTATAGTATAAGAAACTGTCTGCTGTCAGCAAAAATAGTGTACATCAGTAAATTTAACTAAAAAATGTATGTACCTAAATAATGTTGCAAAAGTAGAGTATTTGGCCAAACTTGAGACATAATGTCAAAATGGTTTTATGTTTAGGTTGGAGAAGAGGGAAGACGGTTGTTCCAGCAACGGTCACCAGAGCGCGCTGGTGAAGGGAGAGCTGATGCATCCTCAGGTGGTGAAAATCCAAACTCATTCAGTCAACACTTCGCCAAGACATTGGTCGCCATTATTCACGATACGGTACGGTTACAATAACACTTTCGTTACCATGGGCAACTGGACTAATTGGTGAATACCAGTGGCAGATCCAGGATTTTTATCCAGCTCCAGGACAGATTATTTGCAACCCTCAAGACATTATTTGCCGCATTAAGCAAAGTCACAGAGTTGAAATTCTTATTTGGCTTAAACGGCAAAACAATTGGCAATTCCAATAATATTTGAACTTAATGCTGTGTATGTGTAGTAACGTGTATGTGTTTACACACTAATTGTACAGGTGGAAGAGGAAAGCAGACGTCCGTCAGTCGACATCGTGAAGGATGGCGCGATCATTGCGCAGCAAGAGGCAGCAGCAAAAAGAGCAGGTACACAATTATGTGTGCTACTGTCGAATAAATAAATGAAAAAAAAAAACTCGGTGCATTTGCCATATTAATGACACATTAAACATTGCTGTTTGTCTTATTAGTAATGTCCAAATAGAAAATTTCCTCCCTATTTGGTTTGTTGGGAATTGAACCACCACAATCAGTGCGCAAACTGGTTGAAGACATAAATAGCAGCACATTCACCATGAAATAATATAACATTTTATATGGCGATTCTTGACAATATAGCATACAGTTTAACATTTATGACGTCATAAAACGCTAGTGTAAGTTAATATTTATGACGTTATAAGACGCTACCATTACGAAACTGTTTGTAGAGTTGTTACGTCAGCAGAACGCTACGTCAAGTCCGACGTCATCACAGAATGTGACGCCACAAAACCGAGACATCCAACAGGTCAGAAACACGTCGTACTTGTACAGAATTTTAGTGAAAATAGATCGGCAGAAAAATTATTTCCACGGAACGAGCGGGTTTATTTAGCGCAAGCAACAGATTATCGCGTAAAAACTATTGCCAAATGAGCCAACAATGAAAACATAAATTCAGTTGAAAAAGGGCGTGTGCCGTAATTAGGGCATGCACACTGAATCGGATATTTACAGTAGTTGAGGTGCTGACTCTCTTAATTCTCTTACCACCAGGTGGAGCAGCAGTACCGCAGTGAGCACACGGCAGGGCGCGACGGATGCGCGCCGCCACAGCTTCCGTCATCACTCGGTGCCATGTATGCGCTATCCGGACCCGGTTCCAATAAACCGCCAAGTAAGATTACAAAGATTTACATACGTTTTTGAGTAATTGATTTAGTTCTCCAATGAAGTGCTTTCTGAATGAAGCTCGCATTAAAATCATGCTTATACTCCAAGCTAGAATAGTACTAATCTACACTGTGACCAGGTGCCAATTTTACACCCCTAAGCTGAGACTGTAAATGGACGCACACATTGCATTATTAATTGGCTAGAGACTAAATATAAACAGATACTAGTTCTATTCATATGCACGTTTCATATAAATTAAGTTGGTCTGGTACCAATTTTACACCTCTGGACACACATGTACGTTGTTGCAGGTGAGCGTGACCAGGTGAAGACCCTGACGAGCGAGCTGTTCTCGCGCGCCGTGGAAAAGGCGCTGATGGAGGAGATCGAGAAGGAGACGGCGGAGAAGAAGAGCGATGCGGACCGCCAGTCAGAGGGATCACCGCGCACAACCGGATCCAGCAGGTATGTCTAGCTAAGTAGCCATTTTATGGGGCTACTGGTGCCCCAGTTTGGGACATTTTTCTTGTTTGTGTAAGAAAATTTTGCGGCCCATTGTGCATTTTATTATGACCATTGGTAACAACTATTTCAGAGTATTTTTTATTCTTCGAAAGATATGGAGGACCATTGTATATTTTATTGGGGCCACTGGTACCCTCTATTTTGGTATTTGTCCATGGATTTCAAAGCCAGGGTGAATTTTGGGCCTGCATGCATACTCGCTCGCCGAGTGGTCCTCAGTATGAAATTCTGATAAAGTTTAGTAACTGCCTACAGAACAGTAAGGTTAAGAACAAATGGTGTCTATTCACCTACAGACTGGATAACGCAGACATTTATTATAACTTTCTGGCCTTAAAATGCAACAAGTTCCAACAGTTAAACGCAAGCAGGACTCACGATGTCAATTTTTCACTTCAGACAAAGTCCGTCGCGGAGTTTACTGAGTCAAATCGACAGCAGCAGCAACAGCAGCAACAACCAGGCGGTTAAACCGGCGGACACGGTGGGACAGCGCGTGTACAACGCTATAGACGACATGATAGCAGCGAGTGTGAAGGCGCCGATAGGTGTAGTGAGACCTGAGGGCAAGTGTGCATGCGTGCGTGTGTGTGCATGCGTGATATATTAAACATTAGATTTTAATGATCTGTTGCCATACAATAAAACACAAAAGCAATAGGTGCATGATAAACTCATTGTCCAGATCATGTCCCCCTGCTAGCTCTCGCATACACAGATCCCAGATCATGTCCCCCTGCTAGCTCTCGCATATACAGATCCCAGATCATGTTCCCCTGGCAGCTCTCGCATACACAGATCCCAGATCATGCCCCCCTGGTAGCTCTCGCATCCGATCTGATCATGTCCCCCTGGTAGCTCTCGCATACACAGATCCCAGATTATGTCCCCCTAGTAGCTCTCGCATACACAGATCCCAGATCATGCCTCCCTGGTAGCTCTCGCATATATAGATCCCAGATCATGTCCTCCTGGTAGCTTTCGCATAGATCCCAGTCATGTCCCCCTTGTAGATCTCGCATACACAGATCCCAGATCATGTCCCCCTGGTAGCTCTCGCATACATAGATCCCAGATCATGTCCCCCTGGTAGCTCTCGCATACACAGATCCCAGATCATGTGCTGTAAAACGGGTAATGTTACATTATTTGTAATTTCGTACATGTATATTTTTTCAGACCGATATACAGGATATAGCAGTTCGAGTACGCTGGAGAAGCGTGTGGCGCACCCCGGGAACCCAGCGCTGTTATCCACCGTTAAATCTGCCGGCGGATCCGGGGAGCAGAGACAGTTACCTACCGGAGTCGTCAGGCCTGAAGGTAGTCAAATACACAGTGTTGTCGTTACTTTTGAAATGCGGGGGTCATTTTGTTCCCCATACCTAATTTCTTGGGGACATTTTCACTACAACAAGAGTCACTATGTAAAAAGTTTTAAACTGTTGGTCCGCAATTAAAAATGATCACCACATGTCCCATCGTCTTGAAAACAAAGTATTGTTTTATTATTGTATGATCCACCACTGTTTAAGATTACACCACACGTAAACCAAAATTCTGAGGGTCACTTGTGACCCCTTACCTCAATTTCTGGGGGACATTTCTTTAATTCAATGGGGGAATCCCGCGTGCGCGCTATGGCGAAAGCACTAAATACATTAATATTTAATTTGCTGTAAATTTATGTAGCACCCTAGAAAACTTGGATGTCTTATCAACTGCGCTTTACATAGTTTACTAGTTAAATTTATACATTATTCTTTGGCGTCCCTACTTACATCCAAAATTCAACCTAAACTGCATGGAAATAAACTGGTGGATGTAAGCGGGGGGGGAGGGCGTGCCTCCACCTCCTGCGCCCCTAGGTTTGCCAATACCGGTTTAATTTTATGCGGTACATTCAATACGTAGCCTTGACACTTCCACGAGACTGAAATTCTAAATTTGCCAAAAAGCCATGCTTACGGTGTGGGCACGAAATCTTCTTGGGTTCAGTGTATCTTTTATGTGTAGTCGTTTTGATCTTTACACGTGCACTGTTTGTTTTAGATTTTTGCTGTTACGTAATGGCCTTTGTTACATTGTAGTTGTGAAGGATGATGAGCGGCGTGGCGTGAAGCGCAGGTTGTCGTGCGAGACGGCGAGCGACGCGATCAGCCGGATGGTGGAACGCGCCGTCATCAACTCTTATCAGGTACGACGACAACCCGTTCCGTTACTGCCGTAAACAGGAAGATTAATTAACTATTTGTAGAAATCCCTGCATAGAAAGCACACACATGTGCATGTGAGGCGCATGTTGTCAAACGGTTTCAGTTCGATTTCCATTTCCTGCAAGATCTGTACGACGGAGCACGGGGGCATAATGCTTACTTGCAGTAATTTACTTAATGTGGTATGTGTTCCGATGCGCACATAATTGTATAATAGTTTGTTGTATATCAGTTCATAAAGTTATAGTTATACATCTGTTTGTAGACATCAGACACGGAGGAGTCCCGGCAGGAGCGCGCGGCGGAGATGTCGCTGCTACAGAAGCTGGGTGTGGCTATAGACCAAGGCAGCAGTACTACTACCCCCAGCACCGCTGTGCCGCCACAGCCCGCGCCCGCACCTGAGGTGAAGCAGGGCGCGGCGAGCGTCATCGTCAAACCGCTCAGCACCAGCAATGCCACCGGCAGCAAGTCTCCTGGCGAAGACGACGTGGTAACAATTCTCACTTTGGTTACATTCCATGATGATGAGTCCAAAGGGTCTATCCAGACGTTTTGTGACGTCAAAAAAAAAAAGGTTCCGTCATTTGGTAGGCGAGTAGTTGCACATTATTCATTATCATTAAATTATTTATGGCAACTATCGCTGTCCCGTCTGTGGAACTAGTGCCCAGCCATTGTGGGGCCACTGGTACCCATTTCAAGAGATGGAAATCTTGTCGCTGTTGGACAAGTTGTAAAATATGTATAATTTTTCGAATCTTTGCTTATGGAAATAGATTATAAAGCAGAAGAAGAGAAGGCTCAATCTGGGGTCCTCTGGCTTGTGAAACAGGCGTGCTATCATTGAGCAATTAGCTGTCAGCTAAAATTTTGTTTATTTACATTTCAGGTTTATCCCAGTCCCGCAGGCCATAAAACTGCTGTGACGTCATCAGCCACGCACCTACAGAGCATGCCAATCTTCCCTCTGGGCTTCCTGGGACCTCCACCAATGCTGCGATCCCCACCAGGTGGCGTGCCTTCCGCACCCATCCAACCAACAAACCTAGAGCGCACACTGAGGGGTATGCCAACGTCAGCTCCCTCTGGTGGTGGTGTAACACAAGCAGGAAACCGGCCATCAGGTGTAGACGCCAGTGCAGCATCGGATAAAGCTGCCAGTGGATGGCATGGTGAACAGAAGGATGCACAGATAGGCCGAAGTGAGGTGAAACCGTCGAGTTCTGGTCGCAACAACAGCACAACAGCAAGCAACATCACAAGTTCTAAGGCATATGAAAACGCCTCACTCTCAGCGCTGCAAAAACTTACAAATTCACCTCTTGCGGCAACTTCCAGTTCAAACCCTTCTACTTCTTCAGCAACTTCCGGTGGCACACCGACGACTTCCGGTGGTAGTGATACTTCCGGTAAAAACAAGTTGGTGGAGGAAATGAAGCAGATGACGGTCAGTATCCAGGAGCTCGTCAACAAGGTTGTGGACAACAAAACACTGGACGAGAATAACGACGACGACGACGACAACAACGAATCGAGTAGTAGACCCATCCTACGTGGCATTCTCAAACAGATGGAGAATAGCGACAAGAACCGCGACAAGAGGGCACCACAACAAGAATCTGACGCGACATCTGGTGGCAAATCCGAACACCGAGATGAAAGTGACAAAAAGGACAAAGTTGGTGATGAGAGTGAAAAAACCGGTGATACAAACAAAAAAGCAGAGACTACGCCTGGCATTGGCCAAGTGAAAAGCGAAAACAAAAACTTATCGGAAAAAGATGAAACAAAAACTGACGGTGCGGAAGATGAAGATGAGATGAAAAAATCTCCCGCACCAAAATCGTACTTGGCGTACAGCCAAGGTGATGGCGTTGCTATGGCGGCGAGAAAACAGTACAGTATAGATGAGTATGATGAGTTTAGTGATACGGAGGAAGAAAAAGACGCGTCAAAAAGTGATTCTGAAACGGTGTTTACGCCACCTACAACGCCTGCACGTGCAGGTGCTGTGCAGCATCAAAACATGGCGCCTTCAGTGTCTCAAGGAGTGACGAGCAACACATCAAAATTTGCTGGGTCACCACGAGCTAGCAGTAACCCGTCAAGTCCTGGCCGCGCAACATCACCAAAAGGTAGTCTGTTGGCGAGAGCAACATCACCAAGGGGTGGGATGTTCTCTCCCTTATCAAGTTCGAGCCCGGTGTCCAATCAACAGACGACATCGCCCCCACCGAAGTGTGTTCAGGCTGAAACGAAAATGGAGGTTGAGCCAAAAGTTCTCAAAAGCGCCACAGCTACAACTACTGCTGATCCCTTGGAAGTGCAATTAAGCTCCACAGAAACAAAGACCGGAATCGTTAGGAACTCTAAACCGGACGTAAGTGCTGATGCGTTATCAAAGTTACAAGCATCACCATCTCCGTCAGCACACACGGGAGAGTCTCGTCGTTCACAGAGGAGTGCAGCGCAAGATCCTCCAGTCCCGCAGCATGGCAGTGATACCAGTATTAAATCCGACTCAGACGTCAGCAGCAGCAACAGTAATAATTCTTCAAAAAAGCCGAAATCTCCACAGAATGCCAATAACGGCGGCGCAAAAAGCGCAGGCGGTGATGCTTCGGCTAAAGACAGTAATACGACTACGACCACAACTACTACTTCTAAAGTTACAAACAGTGATAGTGATAATAACGGAAAGTCCCAAAGTGCTGATAAAATCCAAACAAAGGATAATGCGCCACTATCGGCGAAAAGTGATACCAAAGTCCCGCAAACAAGCAATAACGTCGCACATCATCATAAGAAATCATCCAACAATTCCACGAACAGTGAGAAACCTTCCTGTGATAAACACAATGACAAGCTACGGACAAAAACTGAGCATAACTCATCGCAACAATCTGCTGGCACCACCAATAATAGTAAGGATAATAAGAGTGATTCAGCAGCGAAGTCTTCTGCTGCAGCAGAAAACGCATCGGAACATTCTGCTGGTGCAGCGAAGACAACGAAATGTAACGATATCAAATCTCAAGTGGACGGCCCCTCGGACTTCCTGGATCTGAGTTTCACGAGTTCTGATTCCTCCGACCACGAGGGCATTTCTGGTGTGGAACTCACCGGAAGCGGAAGTAGGAACAGCAAGCTCTTGGAAAAGTTCCGCCCGAGAACCACGCGGTCTCAAAAACTCCTGCGCAGCGCCACAAAGATCCAAGAAGCACAACCGACGGACAAAACAGCCACTGCACAAAGTAGTACAACGCAAAGCAGTGGTAATGTGGATAAAAACGGTGGCAGCAAAGGACCAGCAGGTGGTGTTCAGAAAAATAGTACTAAAAGTGCACCAGCTCAAAACAGTAAATCACAAGACAAGTCCGAGCAGCAGGACGAGAGTGGCGAGACTGTGACCGGTGAGGAGGCAGAGGTCTGTGATAACTGTGATGACTGCGAGACTGATGAGGAAGCGGAGGAGGGGATCGAGCACAAGACGTTTGCCCCACGCTGCCCCTGGTTCTACCGGCTACACAACAGAGCTTCGTACAGCGCACCAACCAGTCCCGCTGCCGCTACAGGGACAACCGTCACCCCAGCTGCCTCCCCACATAGATCCACGCATGATGACCTGGTTCTTACACGACAGGGAAGCAGACAGCGCAAGCGCAAACTGGGTCATCTGACAACAGATGACGCCTCAATGGATAGTCGTCATGGTTACATTGTGACGTCGTCACCAACACCAAGGCGCAAAGGCAGGAAACGACTGAAAGGTTGTCAAGTTAATTTAGAGGATATCGGCAAAAATCCGGATTTTTCTAGGTATATCAAATCCAAGCCCGAGGGAGAACCGGATTGATGTTTCTAAATAATTATTGCTTATTAATTGATAAATTAATTTTCCGCTTTTGTGGTGCTGCGTGTGAACATAATTCTCGGACAATGTTGTACAGAGGGGAATGTCTTTCCACAGCAAACTTGTTGTATAACGTATTTGTACATGTATTGTAATGTGCCAGGATGCAATGTTTTATACCGGAATGACTCAGAGATGTGTGCTATGTGTATAAAGTTGTGCGAATCTAGCGTTCTTACGTTTAAACGACTTGCATTGCAGTATAACCTGGAAAATACTATCTCCCCTCAAAATTCATGTCATATCTCAACATTACACACCGTTCACATAAATATCATGAGGATCAACAATCGCGCGCAACAATATATCGTGTATTTCATCAGATCTGTTCGTAAGGGATTGTATTATCTAGGTTGTGCGGACAGTATTCATAGATTTCGTATGTTACCTGACTGAGAGACTTGCGCATCTATAGTTTACGACATTCAGGGGAATGGGAAAGGATTTTTGTCCTTATTTTCACGTGGGACCCCTACGTTTGTGTATGGATGCTGCGCCTTTAGCATCAATTACATTGTGGCCTAGTCTGTGCAATTTTATGATGAAGAAATGGCACAAACAATGAAACTTCAATTGTTTCTGGGTTGTTTTCCTTCAACTTTGGAACACATTTAGGTTGATTTTTGCGTGCAGTAAAAACGTAAGTATCCCTGGTGTAGCACTGCACCGCAGTTCCCGTACCTCGTGGCTACGCCGACTGTTTGTTCTGTACTTATTCTGTGTATTATAATTAATAATATTACCTCGCGAGACAGATACCAAATGCATTACGTGTATTCCTATGCTGTATAGTGTAATATATAAACAGCCATTGAGCCAATAATTCACATAGACGTAGATGCGCCGTGAAATATGTTTTGTATTCTTATCTAACAGATTAGTTGATCTCATACAGACGATTAAAACCGTAGCAGGAAAATCCGTGGATCAAGATGCTTTGTTATATTATTTATGCAATACGTCAGTAATGCGCAATCTAGCTGTGCATGTGAAGGACCAATATCTTAATCCAGGCAGACGATGAAAACAGAAATGTACATGTGCCATATATTTTCTTTCATTTTCTTCACGGACTTCTGTAAGTTCACCTGAAAGTAAATGCTGGTGAATGATGTAGCATTGCGAAATATAGACAAGGTCATAATCTGGATAAATTTGTATTTAAATGGATGTGCATTTTTGGTGCGTGTTGCATAGTTTATGTGCGAAAATGCACGTGTTTACCATGTGTAAGGCGAGATTTCTTTGTTATCGTATTAGCGAGGTAAAGTTGCACGTTTTGTTTGGCCCTAGGACGCGTACGTAGTACAAATTTTGACTTCGAGCTGAGAAATTACCTGATACAACTTCGGCCGCAAATTTGCAATTATAGCGCAGATGTATTTGGGACATAAAACGGGCAGCTTGACCACGCACGATTATATCACATGAATCAGGCTCTCTGTTGGCATTAGTGTTCCTAATTAATACACATATGACGACTAATTAATATTAAAAAAAAGTTTTGTGAACAGCATTGTGTTTTAACTAGGGATTACACATCAATAAGAAATTCAGGAAACGGGCAGCTTAAATAATGGGCAGGTTTAGCAGTGGCGAACAAATAGATATACATGGGAGCAAGCAGTTGTCAGGGGTGCTGTAAGACACAAATTTTCCTTGGTGCAAAGTTATTTCCCAAAATTTGTAGGTGTACAGAGATACAAAGGCGAGGAAATTTGATTGAAACGTCCATCAATGCGGCGCCAGTGTTTGTTATCAAAATGCCTGCAAATCTCACATTCACGATTTACTTGGTCGTCATTCGCTAAATCTCGTCAATTGCCACTCTCTTGTCAAAACCACTGATACACTCAATATGTAGAAACGTGTGATTCCAGAGATGCCAACTCTCAGGCATTCAGCGTCAGTCTCAAGCTTTTGGGACCCAGGCATGGAAAAAATGGGGGGGGGGGGGAATTGCCATTTCTTTCATCATGAAAACATTAACCTTCAATTGAAATGTTGCATTCTTGTCTGAAACCATCATTGATCACAAATCAATGATAATTTTTTGCCGAAAGTACTGTAATTAACTAAAGCAGTATGTCGCACGCATTTTAACTCTCATAGGTCGGCATCTCTGTACTGTAATTCACCTTGATCGACTTCGTTACGTCGTCCATTCATTGTGATGCTTACAAAAGACATTTTACAGCGCAGTTCAATAAACAGGAATATCTGCCTCTAAGGATAATCACGCTGATTATCTGTGTCTTCTAATGCTGTAATAACCCCTGGTTTTCTTCGCTGTTATTTTCGGTTTATTGAATGGCACTTTTAAGAATACTTAGATCTTGGAGAGGTGGAAGTTGTAAATTTTAATGTGATAACTGAAAATCATTTTGTAAAGCGCAAACTTTTGCCTTATTTCCTTTGGCTTTTCCAATAATAGATTGTGAAGATATGTCATTCTGCCAGAAGTTGATAATGATGTTTGTAAATTTAAGCAGAAGTTGCGCAGTTCTCTTTGTATACTGTATCTATCTGATACACAGCCTCCCATCAACACCACACTTTGAATTTTCCCTATTCTCCCCATGAGATATTCCTGCTGAAACATAACTTCACAGTTGCCATAGAAACATCTTTAAGAAAACATAAAAGCAACTTTCTACTTCGTTTCTGAGTAAGATGTGTGTGGCACAACCAAGCCTTGTACATGTAGAATGACTGAAAATGTTGATATTCGTTCAATTTCCACATGTCCGCTAGTTTTAGGTGCATTAGGAAACATTAATACACAACTATACTGCGGCAAATGGTTTTGAAAAAAAAAATGAAACGAAAATCATTCACACATGAAAACATGCCCTGCGCCTAGTGCACACTGGTTTGGTTGAGAAATGAATGTCAGTTACAAAATTTGTTGTCTACAAGATCTTAATAAACTAAACGCACGCTAATTTTGGTGCGTCAGGCTTCCCTTGAGCGTAAGCCTCATTGGCTTAACCTTGCAGCGTTAGTGTTCGTCCGTTAAGGTCCGTTTAGTTTATGAAGACGTGCTGTATTTCATTCATATCTGAACTACACATGTACAAAAGAAACTATCCTCAATTTCAAAAAAGGCATTAATAACACTTGTTGGTTTTCCTTTTTTCTAAGAATGTTATTGTTTTTTCTATGAAATGGTTGTTTATTATAAAGACATTCTATTCTATTGTTTATTCGTTTATCATGTTCTGTTGTTTGAATTTTCACGTCTGTTGAGTGTACATTCTGTATGTATGTGAGAAATAGTGAGGTCAAGTTACACGTTTTTATGGTAAAATACGTTTAAATAATCAAAATTTAAATTTGAAGAGGTTTTTGCGTTGGCACAAAGAGTAAAAAGTGAAATCACAGGATTCTTGTGTAATCTGGTGATGTCCTAAAAATGACGTTCCACACGCGACGTAACGTAAAGACGTAACTTGACGTCACTTTCTGTACATTTTTTGTACGTCATCTAACGTTGTTCATCAAAATGCCGTATGTAAAGAAAACTTCAAAAACAAATGTATACGAATAAAGAATTTCAAAGATGTATGATTTTATTTTGTTATTTTTGCTTATTTAGAATATTACAAGGACTTCGGTAGATCTTCGTAAATATATGCAATCAGATCCAGTCACCACAGCATACTGTGCACTGAACCCAGAAAGTTTAGCTGCTGTAATTTATCAAGATAGAGCACAAAAATAGCATGCCTGTAAATAAGTTTCTTAACAAACAAAACAAAGAAAATTCCATGACGTCATTAGTATGTATGAAGACTGCTACAGGGTGGCCACGGCACAGGGAAAATAGAGAATTTGGATGTTAGCTTTTCCAGACCGGGAAAACACAGGGAATTTAGTTGCAACACGGAATTTGAAAAAAAACGGAATTTTTCAAATGTTTCCAAAAAATTAGTATTTTATAGTAAATTGCCCTTTTATCGGTTTATTTACCCCAAATTTTTTCTAGGCTCACTTCACTTGGCATGTTTTCCTAAATTTTCCTATTTTGTCATACTGATTGCCTGTTTACTCCAGTTTCTTAGTTGGACCTAAGAAAACCTCTGTGATCAAAGGGAAGAAAGGATAACAATAAGGGGTGGTGGATGTTGTGCACAAACTAAGAATCTGCAATAAAAATAGGTCCAGATGGACCTGAGCTTATTTGGCATTATCAGAAAACTAAGACAATATAGGCTGCAATATCACATGGATACAAATGAAGTATCTAAGATCAAATCCCAAATAAGTGACCCATGAAAAACATAAATATGGCTGCCAAACTGCAAATATAGGTAGTATCAATGTAATTTTTACAGGAAATAAAGAGAGTAAAAAGGTGTATAAAGCTGCCAAATATGAAGTTTGTATCATCAACTGCATCTACAGGTGAAAGGTTCAAAGAAAAACAAATATGGCTGCCAATTTGAGAATAATGGTCACAGCAACATAATTTGTGCTAGGCTTTGAGATGCAACATAGGTGCACAGGTGTGTAAAATATGAAGTCTCTATGATCAATAGAGTGCTCAGGGCAGCTGTGCACAGATGACGCAGGACGACAACGACACCAGACGACGACGATGGACAATTCATGATTCTATAGGCTCTTTGGCAATTATGCCAAATGAGCCAAAAACTCACTGAACTAGAATCAAGAACTTTGATTCTCACATTCTGCAACAAAAAAAAAAAAAGATTGGAAAATGTAGCGTGTGTTTAGTAAAGTTGACAACTTTCCCAACTATATTGCTGTCATAATAGCCAGTTCTGTCAAATGTTCGATACAATCCGAGTACAGTAGAACCTGTCTTGAGCAGCACCCTTATTGTTAACACCTAGAATGCTGTAAAAGGCCGGAATACCACTCAAGACAGGTAAAACAAACATGAGTAATAATGAATCATTCAATGGCAAAACTGCCGTAAAAGGCAGGATGCCGTTAAGACGAGTGCCGTTCAAGGAAAGTTCTACTGTAGTTGGTAAACTTCCAAAAAAATGTCTCCTAAAATTTTTTGCCGGCCTGTTTTCGGGAAATATTTTTCTGTCAGTAATTTGTTCATCTTGAAGGAAATTTTTCAATAATATTTCTGTGCAAAATTTCTCCCACGTTTTCCAGTGTAAAGGCAAGTTAAGCAGATTAACACGTCAATTATAGAAATTATTATATAGAATTGTCACACTGCTTAGGCCACACTTTTTTTATTTGTTGGATTACGTATCATTAGAAGAAATTTTTCAGAGTGGCGATCGGAAAAAAAATAAAAATAAAAATTGATTTTGCTGTACATTTTTCTAATTTTGATTAAAATTCACAAAATTGATTAACAATTTTTCCAAATGATGTTC
This sequence comes from Haplosyllis anthogorgicola, assembly GCA_038406195.1. Lineage (NCBI taxonomy): Eukaryota > Metazoa > Annelida > Polychaeta > Phyllodocida > Syllidae > Haplosyllis > Haplosyllis anthogorgicola. Next base: position 17,728 of record JBCAUI010152866.1, read on the forward strand.
ATTGAAGTGACGGAAAGTTACGATTTTGTATTATTTGGGCTCTGATTCGTTTTTGGTTTTTTTTTGATTTCTTGATTTTTGAGAGCGGCGGGAAACGTAATCCAACAAATAAAAAAAGTCTGGCCTTAC